>VSMD01044428.1:0-53282 GCA_008750895.1 Mirza zaza
TTTACTGTGTGCCAGGCAGTTTCTGGAAATATTTTTACTTAATTCTCTTTAATAACTCTGCAAGTTTTTATTTTACACTTAAAAAAACTGAAGTTTGGAGTCTTCATCTCACTTGTCTTACATTAAACAGAGTGAGTGGGAGAGCCTGGATTTGAACTAACCTGTGTTCGTTGAACACCTGTGGTGTATCAGGTGCTAAAGCTATGGCAGCCAACCAAACAACTGGTTTCTGCCTGCAGGGAGTTTGCATCTAACTGGGGAGACCGCAGAGGAGGAAATCCCATTGTGCATAGGTGCTGGGCTTAGACACAATTTCTTTAACCTAAGGATAACAATGAACTGCTGTTTTTAGGAAGAGACACCCCTCAGGTGATACTAATGGGTAGCCAAGGGAAGAACCACTGGCTGTGTCCACCGCCTAGAAAGCCCTCCACCGACCTTAATTTACACTGGAATGATTCGGATGAAAAGATGGAGTCTTACGTGGTCCTTCACTTGAAACCTGATTTTCAAGTTGGTTGATTCTTGTATCAGTGTTATGTTTCTTCTCTGTTCCAATTGAATATCACTGTCCTTTTTCCATAGGTGACTGAAGGACATTGGAAATGGGGTGGCGTCACAGTCCAAGTGAACAGCGCCTTTTTCACAGGCATCTATGGGATGTGGAACCTGTATGTCTTTGCTCTGATGTTCTTATACGCACCGTCCCACAAGAACTATGGGGAAGACCAGTCCAATGGTGAGTACCGTTCTCTTTAGCACAGCTCAATTCAGGATAAGTAGGCTTCTGTCTCTACAGATTTAAATGGCTAAAGCTCTGAGTTCACCGGTTGGAACTTTCCCTCCAGTATACTCCTGAAACGGGGAGACAGTGTACGAACACCCTGGGGGACTCTAGAGCCCTAAGACAAAAAGCCGACACAAGCCAGGTATTTCCTGAAGTCCTTGTTTTTTAATCTCTAAAATACATCGAGAACATTTCATTCTAGTCTAAAATATGCCCTGAGTTTAGTACAAAAATGAAATTTGCTTTCCTCAATATTTTGAGCAGCACTGGCTGTTGGGGAGTAGTGTGCCAAGTTTATCCTTCCAGGTTGTGAAGCAGGGTCCTAAGACAACAGGTGGAAGCAGACTGGGCCTGAGAGTTGAGGATGGAGTGGGCTTCATTTCCCTTCTGCTGGTTTTTCTCCCGGTGTTCTTTTTGACATATGTCCAAACCAATAGCTCTTCTGTCCACAGAACCTTCTTGTCCTTTAGTGCTGGTATGTGCTGTCTTTTCCTATCTTATAATCACAGAACCCTGAAATGTGGATGTTTCAAGTAACCCGAGAGACTTCAGCCAGTCTGGTCATCTTATAGATGAGGAAACTGAGGCCTAGAGAAGGGAAGAGCTTGCCTGGGGTTTCTTCACTAGCCCTGGCAGAGTTATCACTGCCTACGCCAGGGCTGTGAGCATGGAGTAAGTGTCCTGCTAAACAGCTGATCCAATGGATGCTTTTTCTGTTTGGCTCCACCTTTATTCCTTCTCTTTTTCACACCTGCTTAACCTTAGCCATGTACTTGCTATTCCTGCTTTTTCGGATCAGTGCTGGTGCCCTTCATTCTGCTCTGCCCTTACCTAGCCCTTACCTCGGTAGCAGCTCCATAGAACCAAGGGTTGGCCTCATCTTTAGTAAGTACTTGGCGAGTGTGTGTTGAATGAAAGGATTGCATATCCAGCCTCCATCTGGGCCTAATGAAACCCTACTCGTCTTTTGGCCCTAGTTAAAATGCAGCCTTGGCCGGGCACGGTGGCTCAAGCCTGTAATCCTAGCTCTCTGGGAGGCCGAGGTGGGCGGATCGTTTGAGCTCAGGAGTTCGAGACCAGCCTGAGCAAGAGCGAGACCCCATCTCTACTATAAATAGAAAGATATTAATTGGCCAACTAATATATATAGAAAAAATTAGCCGGGCATGGTGGCGCATGCCTGTAGTCCCAGCTACTTGGGAGGCTGAGGCAGCAGGATTGCTTGAGCCCAGGAGTTTGAGGTTGCTGTGAGCTAGGCTGACGCCACGGCACTCACTCTAGCCTGGACAATAAAGTGAGACTCTGTCTCAAAAAAAAAAATAAAATAAAATAAAATAAAATGCAGCCTCTTCCTTGAAACCTATTCCTGGTCACCCCAATTAGAATCCAGCAAATTACATTCAATGGAATATTGTTTCCATGGGCTGTTGACAAACTTAGGTCATCAAGTAAGTCTGAGAATCATTGGGTTGATCAAGCATTAATAAGGCTTTCACTGAAAGACATCTTAATGCCTTTACTGTAAATCTTTTTAAAAAGGGTGGGAGTAACAGCATTTACCAAAATTATGAAATCCTTTGGCCCTGGAACACTTTCTTCAGGAAGTATATGTTTTGGAAGCAGAGTCCTATGGAACACACCTAGGGGAACACGATTCTACTTTCCACTTGGCAGTCACGGTGTAGAGGCAATAGATGAGTTTGCCTGCACCTTTGCTCTCCTGCTGGAGCTAGTTCTTAAGGATGCTTTAAAAATATTGAATTGATGCTTTAGAAACCAGAGTTCTAGATTAGGCTTCATATTTCACAGAGAGCCAGTGATCTGGGGGGTTGGGGTAATGACATGAAAGCTGGAGACAAGAAGAAGCAGGGAGAGGAGGGCCCTGGGCTTAGGGTCAGGGAAAGCAGAGTGGTCTCGGCCACCATCTTTCTCCATGTCATACTTGCCACTTCCATCCATGCATGGGCATCCTGGATGTGAGCTGTGTCTTCCCTCCCACCCTTTGACCTCTTTGGAGTGAAGACCTCTTATCACACCCAGTTTCAGGTCCATCTCTGGCCATGGGTCTGGGGTCAGAATAGAGGGTTGGCTTACCTACCCCTTACCTAACTCTTGGTTTGGCTGACTAGAAGGCTCATGAGCTAGAAGGCTGGGGCTGCCTTGGGGCAGAAGGCTCATGAAAGCTCTAGAAGGCTCATGAAGGCTCCAGATGGCTCTAGAAGGCTCATGAGCTAGGCTGCCTTCTGCTTCCTTTCCACTGCCAGCACTCTGTGTTTTTACTGCATGCATGGAAACCTCTCAAACAGTGGAGCTCTTCAAGCCAGCAGCAAGGGATTCTGGGCTTGTGGACAAGAACCTTGATTTCATTCCATGGCCGTCCTGTTGGACTTTGACAGAAACCACATGGCCCTGTCCTTGACTTGAGTAGGCGGAGTTCCTGTCCCACGGGGAAATACCATGTAAAGCCACCACTGGACTTCCTAGATGCTGGAATGGTAATACTAATGGGTAGTAGTTGTTGAGTATCGACTATGTGCTACAGCACTTTGTGTCCCTAAACTCTCCTGATTGTGTTTACTGTGCCACTGTTGGCTAACCACTTAGCCCTCTCTGTACCCCTTCTCCCAAATGTAAGTGATCTCTTAAAAGTCTTTTTGGTCTATGAAATTCTGTGTTCCCTCTCTTCCAAATTCTATGTTCCTTCTCTTCCTGTTGGCAAGGAAGGGACAGAAGAGTACCTCCTGCCACTTAGTGGCAGCCCAGGGGGTGATATCTGTTCCAGGTAAGGGGTTTCCAAACACTGGTGAGAATGTGCCCAGCTCTAGCACTGTTTTTGCAAGTGGGAGCCCAGAGCCATGGCTGCCCCTGCAGCGGCAGGATGACTACGAACCTCCCTGCCGGGCAGAGTCTTGAGCTGTGAGCCTGGTGTTAGGCGGCTCCCATCAGGACTTCTGCACAGCCACCACCCTCCTAGGCTTGAAGCCTTATAATTAAGAATCGCACTTGATCTCCTCCCCGTCAGAATTTTTTGTTGAGACAGCTTGATCTGTAATTTCACAGGAAGCTTAGAAACTATTAATAGTTCTCAACAAGCGGTCATATCCTCTAAATCCTTTGCTAAGGGGTGTTTGGAAATGTTCATGGATATTTTGGATTGTTCCTAAGGCTGGGACATACCACTGGCATTTAGAGTCTGGATGATAAGGATGCTATTAAATGTCCTATAATGAGCAAAACAACCCGTTGTAATAAAGAATTGTCCTCCCTGAAATGACGCTACAGAGCCCCTTTTTCACAATGTTCTACAAGCGGTTTGGTGGGCACAGTCTTTTGGGACCTTACGCTGATTGTAAGCCCAAAAGCCACATGATTTATAGTTCTCCGGTGGTGACAGGATCCTCTATGACTTCACAGCAGCCCATGAGCACGGCAGCTTGTCCTGCCCTTCACTTTCCTGCGTGCAGCCATGACCTTGTGCGTTTGGAAGGGGTCTCTCCACACCTCCCTGATCATGTTCCTTCTCTGCTCTCTCCACTCTTCGTCTCTTCATCTGCCACCAGACCACACAGTGTAACGTAGGAATTATGGAGCATTTGCCAAGATTTCAAAGCTCCTCGGAAAGACCTAGTTTGGAATCTTCCATGGAAATCTAAAAGATGCAGTGTCAGGAGAATACACTGGATTTTTTAATTCTCTGGGTCTCTGGATGACATTCCTTGTCCTCCCCTAGCCTTTCCGTGCTCCTTTTCCTTTCTCACGGAAAGTTTTTATTTTTAAGTGGGCTTGGGCTTTTGCCTTCTTGCTTTTAAGGTCCAGAGCCAAGAACTCAGATCTCTCTCTGAGGAGAATGAATCCCAGGTGTGTGGGGCTTCACCTCTGTGAACTGGATCCTGGATGGATCGCTGGAAAAAGCCCATTTTCAGGAATTTGACAAGTAGTCTCTGATGCCAAGGGGGATAAAATAAAAAAAAAAGGGAAGAGAACCCTGGAGGAGGGTCGTTTTGTTTGGGAGTTAGAGATGCCGAGAGGTGGGTAGGAAGGAAAACAGAAGCATCGAACATAGACTTCTGCTTCTCCCTTTGGGTCACAGAATGGACAGAGAAGAACCAAGTGGGCATCAGGTACAAGACAGAGTCGCTTTCCAAAGAGCATTTCTATCATATATTTCTGTTTCTCTTTCAGTATATGGATCGGAAACACCCTTTGCAAATGAACCACTGAGCACCTCAGTACTTAGCTTAGTACTTAGTACCTTAGTACTTAGCGCTATGCTAGGTTGGATGAGATAGAGTGAGGTGAAGCTCACAGGAGTGACAGAGACACGCTCCTTGCTCTCAAAGAGCCATTAGCCTGTCTGGGAGACAAGATGTTTTTTCATTTGCCTCCTGAAGTGTGGTAGTATGACTCCAAGCCGGAGTGCTTCACTGCAGATGGCGCTGTAGGAGGGGGGAGCTCTGGGCTCCTTCCTGCTGGTCACGTGATTGACCATAGCTGCAGTAGTGACGCAAACATGTTCACATTAATCGTTTTATTTATATGTATATAGAACTATATATATATATAATTTCGTGTATATACGTGTGTGAGTGTATACACACGTTTGTTTTAATTTAGCAAGGATTTTTTTTTTCTTAAAACCATTTACCTCTTTATTGACTACATTTATAAGCAATAAGATAATTAGTAAACTGTTTTATGAAGTAATGAACTTATTGCTAATTTGTTAAAAATGTTTTAAATATTTACTTTTAATCAAAAGATAAATAAAACTTCATATCTAAAACTTTTACATCAAATGATTTTTTTAAATCCTCAGAATTACAGAATGCTTTTTAAAGAACTGATAATTTTATGATTGCAAGCAGATAGCTGATCTCTTAATGAGAATTATTGTGAATGCAGGAAATTTTTTAAAATTGTATTGATACATAATATTTTATTTTGGGGATCAATATTTATCGATCCCATAAATATGTACATCATATTTGTATGTATTTATAGGATACATGTGATACTTCGATACATGCGTAGAACGGGTAATGATCAAGTTAGGGTATTTAGGGTATCCATCACTTCAGACATTTATTATTTCTCGGTAACATTTTTCGTTTCTCTGGAACATTCCAAATCTTCTAGTTATTTTGAAATATACAGTGCATTGTTGCTAACTGTAGTCACTATTATTAGAGCGTACGCCTTCCATGTGACTGGATGTTTGCACCCATTAACTAACCTTGCTTCATCCCTTCCTCCTGCCCACACATCTTCCCAGCCTCTAATAACTATCATTCTACTCTCTGCCTCCACGAGATCAACCTTTCTAGCTCCCACACATGAGTGAGAACATTCGCAAAGATATTTTAGTCCTTTTTCCTTCAAGGAGCATTTACATTTTCTGCCCTGCTGCTGGCTTTTTATTAAACTTGTTCTTTTACCTGTCGCCATAACCAATTTGCAAATCACTCTGGATGTCTTCCCGGGCAGAAGTGCATCGCGCAGGCTGATGGGAACCCTGTTCTTGGGGAGAAAGCACCAGCTATCTCCCAGGGCCCTGCAGCGACGCCCTGCACACGTGAGAGACAGTCCCGGCCCACTCAGTCACAACGCACGTGGGAATAAAAAGTTGGAGCTGCTTATGAAGTCAGACGATTCTTGACACGAGCTTCGATTTCTGGGTCCTTTTGTCTACAAAATTCTTGTCAGACTGTTTCAGAAAAGAAAGTGAGAAACAGAATTCCTGACTGGGTACCTATGACAGAGGCACCCTTGGTGCCACCTTCATTCCTGTTTCTGTTCACACTACGTTCTCTGTCTAACGCACCTGCCCTCCTGGGAGCAACAGCCGCGACCCTGGGCTCTGCGTCTCGGTAGCTCCAATGTGATGTCAGCTTTCCTTCTGGAAGCTTGTGAGGTGTCCTGCCGCTTGCGTCACAGGAAAGGTATCCTCAGCTCCTGTGGGCTCAATCGGTGTCTGAGTTGAGTCATGAGGCTTTGACAGTGCTCATTCCCGTGCGCTGAGGTAGTTCCCCTGGTCCCACATTAGATGACCTGCCCACGGCTGGCTGGTCTGGCTCTCTTTGATGTCTCTGAGCACTAACGGAATGGGTTTGTCACCAGGGCCGGACCCAGACTCTACAGTGTGTCTCAAAAGCCTTTCCTCATTCCTTGGGGAAGGTGTCACCAGGCTGGCACCTCCTGCTCTGCTCTTTGTTGTAAGGTATATTCTACCTCCTGCCACTCCCTGAGCTGTTGTTCTGTCAGTGACCTGACCTGGCCTGGCCCAATCAATTAAAAGCATTTTTTCTGATTCTTAGAATCAGTCATCCCACCATGATGGAGGCATCTCAGTCACCTTCTTGGGAAGACCTTTTGGCTTCCTAAATGCATAAGTTTGGTGGAGCTATTATAGCACATACCACAGACTGGTGGCTTAAATAAAAGAAATTTATTTTCTCACAGTTCTGAAGGCTAGACGTTTGAGATGAAGGCATCAGCAGAGTTGGTTTCTTCTGAGGCTTCTTTCCTTAGCTTCTAAATGACTGTCTTCTGCCTGTGTCTTCGCATGGTCTTCCTTACCTCTGCATCTATGTTCTGATCTTTCAAAGGACAGCAGTTGTGTTGGATTAGGGCCCACCACAATGACCTCATTTTTAACTCAATTACTTCTTCTTCTTTGTCTTTTTTTTTTTTTTATTGAGACAGAGTTTTTTTTATTGAGACAGAGTCTCACTCTGTTTCCCAGGCTAGAGTGCCCTGGTGTCAGCCTAGCTCATAGCAACCTCAAACTCCTGGGCTCAAGCAATCCTCCTGCCTTAGCCTCCCAAGTAGCTGGGACTACAGGCACATGCCACCATGCCCGGCTAATTTTTTCTATACATTTTTTGTTGGCCAATTAATTTATTTCTATTTTTAGTAGAGATGGGGTCTTGCTCTTGCTCAGGCTGGTTTAGAACTCCTGACCTTGAGCTATCCCCCTGCCTCGGCCTCCCAGAGTGCTAGGATTACAGGCGTGAGCCACTGCGCCCGGCCTCAATTACTTCTTTAAAGGCCCTATCTCCAAACACAGCCACATCTGAGATACTGAGGATTAGGACCTCACCATATGAATTTTGGGGGGTGTGGGTAGGGGAGACACAATGCAGCCCATAACACTAAGATTTAACTCAAAACTTATAAGTTTTATTGTGTCCCCTCCTTGCAATTGCTGCCCAGCACTGAGTGTCTGGAGTGTTTTGGAGGTAGATAGGCAATCACTTACCCGAAGATTGGTATAAACCACCTGTGGTTGACAGGGATTGAGAGATGACTGGGCCTGGGTTTCCTGAACGCTGTCCCACCAAAGCCACTCTGTCCCATCCCCCAAAACGGATCCTCAAAGCCAAGCCATTCCAAGACACACCTGTTTTCTAGCTGAGAGTTTGTTCTTAAAGGCCAAAGACCAGTGAGGAACACCAGTGCTGGTAACCTAGGCTAGATCTAGCCGTGCAGAGCAGGGAGGAGCTGCACCTATCTGTACCAGGCAAATCTTGGTAGGTGTTTTACAATGAGCACTTACTGTATACCAGATATTGTGCTGGGTATTTATTTCTCTTAAAAAGAACAAAACAAAAAAGATTGAAAAACCTACCATCTACTGTTTTATTTTTAAACATAACGATCATATTAACACCAAAAATGTAGGGCAGACAATCTGAGAGTGAGCAAAAGTCCTCTGCATGGAAATAATGTGGCTTTACATATCTATCTTCTGTGAACCAGGGACTTCATTACAAAAAATTATTTGAGCTTAGCTTTGAAGGTGAAAAAGAGAGGGATTGGTGTAGGGCTAGGGAAATTCCACAAAAAAGAATGGAGTCATGAGTATTATGGAAAGAACAAAAGCTTTGAAGGTAAAAACAGATGGTTTGGAGTCCTGGCTCCAGCACACACCATGTATGATCTTGAGAAACAAATATGAACTCATGGAGCAGGAGCTCTCTGGCTCCTGCACTTGGGGAATGGGGTGTTAATTTGCCTTCGTGGTTGTCAGGATAGAATTCAATAGTCTTTATTAATATTAAAGACCTCTGGTAAAACCTCTGGTCTCTCCCAGAATCTGTGACACAATCTCAGAATGAGCATAGCAGTTGTCCTTTTTGTTGAAGCGGCCACAGATACGCGAATGATTGTCACGAACATGCTGCCAGTCTTAGGAAGCTGTGTCTAGTGTATGTGGCTTTCTTGGTCCTCAGTTGGCATTCTAGGCAGTTACGACCAAGCAACAGCTGCGCACCTGTGGACATGACACCACGTATATGCACCCATTGCCATAATCCTTTCAGATGAAATCAGTGCCAGAGATTGGTCTCATTTCACAAAGGTTAGGAGGAAACAAGCCTTCATCTAATGTTAATTAGCTGAGATGACTTGACATCAGAACCAGGGAGAGATTTACTGCAAACTTCAGAATTCTTTTCATTTTTGTTCTTAATTTCTTTTTCTCTTTTTAAATCTTTCCCCCCCACCACCAATAAGAAGCATATCACATTTTCAGAAGGGCTTATTTTTTTTGTCTTAGATGGGAAGAGACTTTGAGCGTGTTTGTGCACAGAGCAGCAGGAGCCAAGTGAGGGGGAAGCTGACAGATGGAGCAAGACCTTGGCAGAAGTAGGAGGTGATGGGATGTGGAGACACACGGAGGGTTCTCTACTCCTGCTATGTTACTGCCACATTCCCACATCCATTCCCTAAGGGGGAAAAGTTGGCCTTCAAGGTACAATAAAATCACATGTGCGTCATAGATTTTGCTACATAGAGTCCCATTGATCTGGGTCCTCATCCAGCATGTTTGAGAAATTAATGATGCCACAGTATCTTCACAACTTATAAGGAAATATAGGGCATTCTAAGCCCCTAACAGTGCATATGGCCGATACTCATAAATAGCAGCTCTCCTAACTGTCAGGGCACTGATTTGTGTGCTATAAATTCATCAGATAGAAAAGCAAAATTAGAATGCTAAACAATTCATCCGAATTATTATATGTGTACATCTATAACTGTAACACACTGCATGTGGACTTCGCCCTTCACTGGCAGTCTCACTGGCTGTTGGAAAGTTGAATATTTAAAAAGAGGCAGCAGAGCCTGAAAGTTGAGAGCCTGGATCCTGTGAACCTCATTCTCTGGTTTGGATCCCACACCACTGTTTGCAATTTTGGGCCTCGGGCAAGTTATTTAGCCTCTCTGTGCCTCAGTTTCTTCGTCACCAGGATGGGATGATGACAGTAGTGCCTGTTTGGGAAGACTAGTATGAGGATTAGATGCATTAATATTTGTACAGTGTTTAAACTGTGTCAGGCATACGATAAGCACAGTAATATAGATACCCATTTAAATAAGGAAGCCAAAGCAATTTTGGTTGTTTCTTCAAGTGATCTGCAGGATCATACACATTTTCTAGGATCTGCTAATTGGAGTCACATTTTAGGTTTAAAAAATTAGCATCTTTGGTTCGAAACCTGAGTAGAGTTACTCTTTAGTGTCTATTTTCCAGAAGTCTTCAAAGAAAGGGATTCCTTGGGTAAACACTTAAGGGTGCCCACTGGGGGGTGGGCAGGACTCCTGCAGATATGCAGAAGATGAAACTGGCTCTGAAGCTTTGATGGCTCATCCACATATCCAAATCCAGAGCTAGCTTTGACCAAGAAATGTGAGGCATGTACTGCATGTGCTTGACTGAAGTGTGGACTGGAAGTTGCAGCAGCAAGAATGCAAGTTATTATTGGCCTGGGAGAATTTGCTTATTGTGCAAGTAATGGTTCAGCTTGGCCCACGGCAGGCCCAGGTAAAGCCTCTCACCAGCCTTACTTTACACCCGTGCTCTGGCTTAAGGGTAGATGAATTGGGATGTGCTGGAAGCTGGGCTGATGCTCCTTTAGTACCTTCTTTGCCCAAATAGCCCCAAGTGCCATCAGCAGTCCTCTGCAGCAGCTACGGGCCCTGCGTCTGGGACTAGAAAGTCTCTTGGATAGAGAGCTGCATGCTGGTGTTTAGTAGGAGGACTGATTTTCCTGTGCAGCCGAGGAGAAATGGGTCTATCATGAAAAACCAATACCGTGTGGCACATGTGAAGGACACCCGCCAAGCTGCTTCAGGGTCAGTGTGTGGGGTGACCTCTGGGGTGTGAGGCCATCAGATTCATCGATGCCCAGCAGTTCTTAAACCAGTGACAAGACATTATTCTTCAGCATAGGGCCAAGCTTTCTTTTAATTTATGGTATGGAATCTCAATGGAAAACAACATTTATTTACCTAATTCTATGCTTTGAACTAGGAAAAATTTCAATCCCAGAAAACATGAGATCATATTATATGTGCACAATATGAAAATCACAGACACAAGTTTAACTTTTTATTCCGCAGACCCCCGTCCACAAATACAAACGTGTGTGTACAAGTGCACCCTCACACGCAAGCAAACTGAGTGTGATTGCTTCTGCACATATCCATTTTCCCTTTGCTAATTATACATTCACTTAATTGTCTTACGGAAGGTAGCAGACGTTAGAGGTTTAACTTAGAGAAACTTATTTTTTTTCCTGCTAATGGAGAAAAAGCCACATTATTCCATCTTAGCAGAGCACCTCTGCCCACTGCTGATGAGTTCAAAACACTGGTGTGTACAGAATCCTGCAGGGCAGAAAGAAAATTGAGAGCATATTTCTGGTACCTTTTTCCTGGAGAAGAAAGCCTGTAATTGTTCCTAGGTGTACTAGGTTTTGTTCTTTGCCCTGTGTATTGATAGATATAGGCAGGTCTTGTCTGTCTTCACATGACATAAATTTGTAAATTACACAGCAAACGTGCAGGTGCCTGCCCGTCAGTCGGTCCATCGTCCTGGCCTGTCGCATGGCGTGGGCCTTGGAGTCGCCTTCCTTTCTTGGCCTCATAGCCTGCTCTGTTGTGTGCCCGCTCCCCACCTGGGGCAATTACCTTCCTTGCCTCCCAGCTCCCTCATCTGTAAAGCTGGCACGATCACAGTGCCCACCTCAGAGGGCTCTTGTGCGGATTAAATAAGGCCACGTATAAAGCAATCAGAATAGCATCAGGTGCAAACAAAGTAAGCTCTCATTAAATGTTAATAATTGCTACAAAAAATAACAGCAGTGAGCTAACTCATGTGTCATTAATGACTGTTCTCTGGGAGCCAAAAATGATATTAAAAAAATTCTGCAGAGTCCCAAGTGAAAAGGTTGGGAGTAAGCCCTTGTTTCTGGTGTCATGTGCCCTGGTTTTCTGGGTGCGCTCAGAAAGAGAAAGCGGGCTGGCATCAGGGCAGTTGTTAATGGGATGAATCCCAGCTTGCTTCTCCTTGCTCCTTGAACACATCTAACACCGAAAACCCTGTTTCAGGCGATCTGGGTGTCCACAGTGGGGAAGAACTCCAGCTCACCACCACCATCACCCACGTGGACGGACCCACCGAGATCTACAAGTTGACCCGTAAGGAGGCCCAGGAGTAGGAGGCTGCAGCACCCAGCGGGGACAGTCTCTCCCCACCCCAGGCCCTCTAACTAGAGTGGGAACTTGCTGGAGAGAGCCCAGTGCACAAGCCAATGCCTCGTGTCTCTTAGCTGTGGTTCCTTGGACCAGCAGCGTGGACATTTGTTAGTTTGCCTTCTGACGGTAGCTTTTGGAGGAAGATTCCTGCAGCCACTAATGCATTGTGTATGATAACAAAAACTCTGGTATGACACGTTTTCTGTGATCATTGTTAATTAGTGACATAGTAACATCTGTAGCAGGTGGTTAGTAAACCTCATGTGTTGGGGGGTGTACTCCTTGGGGGATGGTTTGCACGGATGGGGAGTGGAATATTTGACTTTTTTCCTGTTTTAGATTCTAGGATAGATTTTAACATCCTCTGCGGCCCCGGTCCAAGATAGGCTGGTGTCGTACAGTCTTCTCACTCCTAATCCATGACCACTTTTTTTTCCCTATTTATATCACCAGCTAGGCTACTGAGTTAATATTTAAGTTGTCAATAGATGTGTGTCCCTATTTTTTTGTGGCGTAATATAAAATAACTGAATTTCATGACAAGGTCTTTTCCACCAGGGATATTTCAGCTTTGAAACCAAATCTGTGTCTCCAATACTAACCAGTCTGTTGGATGTGGGTTTTAAAAAAATGTTTGCTAAACTACTCAAGTAGGATTTATTGTATTAAATGGCCTTTGGGTCTGAAAAGCTTTTTTAACCTCTTGCTTAAAATGTGTTTTATTTTGATAAGATGCTTCAGACAGCCTCCAAAAGTGTAGATCCAATTGTTTAAATAAACCTATGTGTATATGCATATATGTATACGCACCCCCCTCCTGCTCAAACCAGTGCACATGGGTGCAGATTACTTTCTAGGTTGAGTCTAGGGGGTGGGGAAGGGGTGGGGGAAATAGCTTTATGAAGAATTAAAGTATTTTGCTGTCATATCAAAGTGTTTGGGGACAGTATCTATTCCTGGAAAAAGGGTAACACTTTGTACTGGGTGGTTACCCTCCCAGGCTGGCTCATAGAACATCATATTCTTTAAAAGCAGACCCTGCCCCCACCCTTCAGATTTCCCCAAATAGCTGTTTCATTGTATGTTGATGCTGTCACTGGAGAGACAACATGCTATAGCAGAGAGAAAGAACAGCCTCCCATCAAAGGTGTGTCATTTACTACTTGTGTGACCTTGTTCAGGCCATCTGACCTGGCTGTTTCCTTACCCACAAACTGGCATCATAAACTTTAACTGCTTCACAGGGGAATTAAATCAGTTCGTATATATGGTAAAATGCTTTGTAAACTATAAGCCATATAAGTGTGTTTTTCTTGGAGTCTAAGACCAATTTCACGAGTGTCTTGTTTTTCAAACGCTGATACCCAGAGGTCTGGGGCACAGTCCATTTAACTCAGCACTCGGCACCCCTAGCCTTTCTCTTCCTGCTGTTGGCAAAACCATGGTAAGCATTGATGGTAGGAAATACTTTGGCTTTGGCTATTCTCTCCTAGGCCTTTTCCTAATCTGGCAAACGCTGGATGGCGTATGATTGTGGGCACTCAACAAACACTTGCTGGGCCACCACTGTGTTGCCAGGAGTCAAGTGTAGCCTGAGGAACTCAAAGCACTGCAAGTGAGCTCTTGTCCCAGAAGATGGAGGGAGAGTCTCTCTATCTTCTGGGATGGGGAACGGCCTAAGATAGGCCTTAAAGAAGAAGTAGGATTTTACCAGGGCCAAAAAGCAAAAAGATCTGTGGTACAAAGATCACAGAAGCAGCGAAGCATGGAGAAAGTTCGGGTAAGGATGGTCATCAGGCCTGGCTGACACACAGGAGTGGAAATAGCAGATGATGAGCTCCATGCACCTGTGAGCCAAAAATAGAAGGTTTTCAGTGCCATGGTGAGAGTTGCAAGACTTGGCCTTGGGCTTTAGGCAGAGAAGTGACATGATTAGAATTGCTACTAGAGCCAGAGAGGCAGGACAAGCCCAGACGAGAGAGCACAAAGACCAGAAAACCAGGGAAATAATAGAGGAAGTAGACAAGGGGGATTATTTTGGGGATAAAACACACAAGGTGTGCATGTTCTGAAAGTTGGCTTCATGGAAAGCAAGAGCAGAGTCAAATATCAAGCCCCTACTGGGTAAGGGAATGGTGAAGCCCCTGAAAGAATTAGACATTCCTGGATGACAAATGTCAGTGGGTCCATTACTCAGAATTCTATCAGTAGTAGAAGCCAACTCTAGCAGGCTTAGCCAAAAGAGGGACTAGAACTTTCCTGGAGTAGCTCATGAATCTGTGGAAGAGTTGAGTTCACCAGAACGGGTGGGATGAGGGTAGCTCAAAGGGACCCCAGCACCAGGAATTCATGGACCATTTTCCTAGAGTGGTACCATTTACAGCTAAGTCTTTGTCCAAGTCATTGCCTCTCCCACTTCAAATCTAGGAGAGAGTATCTGGTTGGCTCAGCCTTAGGCAGGTGCTGTCCCTGTGCCAGTCATCTGTGACCAAGGAGTCAGGTCAAATGGCTGCAAAGGGCTCACCCTATGGATTGGGGTCCATTTCCAAAGAATGGAGAATCCATGTTGAGCTAGGCAAACAACTAGAAGGGATCTAGCACAGTGGGCAAGATGAAGAGCTTGCATTTGCATGGGCTGGGTTTTTAAAGCCATTTCCGGCCAGGTGTGGTGGCTCACTCCAGTAGTCCTAGCACTCTGGGAGGCTGAGGAAAGAGGATAGCTTTCGCTCAGGAGTTTGAGACCAGCCTGAGCACAAATGAAACCTCCTCTCTACCAAAAAAAAAAGAAAGAAAGGAAGGAAGATAGTAAGAAAAAGAAAGGAAAGAAAGAAAGGAAAAGAAAGAAAAC
Organism: Mirza zaza; assembly: GCA_008750895.1. Lineage (NCBI taxonomy): Eukaryota > Metazoa > Chordata > Mammalia > Primates > Cheirogaleidae > Mirza > Mirza zaza. The sequence continues at coordinate 15,177 of VSMD01044428.1, forward strand.
CAACCCAGCTGGGCATTTGGGGACGGCCTGTAGTCCCAGCTACCTGGGAGGCTGAGGCAGGAGGATCACTTGAGCCCAGGAGTTGGAGGTTGCAGTGAGCTACTATGATGCCACCGCACTCTACCCAGGGCAACAGAGTGAGACTCTTTTCTCAACAAAAAGACAAGGCAACTGAGCAGCCCTCCTCACAACTCCCCACCCCTTAAAAAATAAAAAGACAAATAGAAAAAAAAAGCCATTTCCTAGAGGAAATGACAAGCTACTATTAGACGTGAGGGGTCCAGCAGGCCACTTGGCAGCAGGTCTGGCAGCCATTGTCACTGAGAAGAAGTAGAGTTGGGCAGAGCATTAAAGCACCAAGAAAATGTCCAGCAAGAGTATAAGCCAGGCCTGGCCAACGTCAACAGGAAAGGGGAAGAAAATGAAGTAGATGAATCAGAGAAATGCGAGGTCTCAAGCCAAAAACAAAACAGATTCAAGGAAGAAGAGAAAGAAGCAAAAATAATGTTGGATGCCTGAGAGGCACAGCAGCATTTAAGGGTAAGCCTGTTGGATTGGGGGTTTGCATGTGCGTGACCTTCTCAAGTGTCAAGGGCAAAAGGTGGACAGCAGAGGAGCAGCCTATGGGTGGTCGTGCCGGGAGGAAATGGGGGGATGGCAGCTCCAAGGGGAACCATAGTGGAGGGACGGTTTGTGTACTTGCATCTGCAGAAAACTGAGCTGAGTCCGTGAACCTGAGGGGTGAGATCCTGCATGAAGGAAAGACATGAGGAGCTAACAAAAGCCACAAGGGAAGTCTGAGATTTGGGAAAAGGAGTACAAGTTGATGAGTTAGCATTGAAGGAGTGGACAAAGGAGGACACTTTCACCTTGAGACAGGAGGGAAACAACAGACGGACGGTGAGGAGAACTTGAGATCAGAACACGAAGGCTGCAGCATGTCCTCCTGATGTTCTGTCTTCTCCACCCACCTGGAATGGGTGTTGGAGTCCATGGAAGATGTCCTACATCTCAAGAATGCAGGTTGAGCACAACCCGTTTCAGTCGGTGGAGAGGGACACAGAAGCTCTTCGAGAGGTAAGAAAAAGCTTTTTGTTAAGGACCAATAATCTAGAGGAAAAAAGTATTGGCCATGTATACCAGTTTTGTGCATCATGATAAAAAATTTTCATGTAGCTTTAAAGAATAATATGGGAAAGAAGTATAAAACTTTCTAATTGTCTATTTTTAAAAAATAAGAAAATTCACCAGTGTATGAAATAAGTGGTTCCAGGCATGATCACCCCAGGTAGTTTTAATTGTTTCTCGGAACTGAAATAAAGCACCCTAACAATTCTGATGCCTGAGGTCAGCCCATGATCTCAGAGCTGGTGGAGCCCTTGGTTCCAGGCAGGTACTTTGGAGAAGCTCAAGGGAAATGTCAGGGAGTTAGAGGACCCCACTGGTGTTAGCATGGTGGTGCCCTTGCCATGGTCTTAGGTCTCATCCTCATCTTGGCAGTTCTAGAAACTGTTTTATCAATTCAAACTGGATCAGGCTCTCAGAGGCTGACTAGTAACATTGAGTGAGAGGGTGGACACACGTTGCCAATCCCAGTTTCTGTCTCTGACTGCTACGTAGACCTAAATTCTTTGGGACCCCCTTTTCTTGATTCAAGCCGACTTGCTCCTTTTGCTGACAGTCGGTCGGCATCAGAGCATGAGTGCAATTGATTAGGGTCGGCTTGCTGGTGCATCCTGACTTTCATGAGACTTTACCGTGTCTCCTATATGTCATGCTCCTTCTCGTACTGTTGTGCTGCGGGTCTATTCTGACTCCTGCAAGCTTGATCTTGCCGTCACGTTTTGAAACATGATTGATTTCGTTGTATAGGGATAACTCGGTTTCTGAGACTGCATCAGCGGCCCATTTTCTGCTGACATGAGAGGCGTCTTCCAGGCACATTTTGAACCATTTAGTGTGAGGAGCTTCCCATCTCCTATGACCTGCGCTGACCTCTGGGGGTTAAGAATGCCCTTCAGTGCTGAGACCAGCCCTTCCTTTGTGACATATACCCATTTGTACTGACGGAACCCCGTCCCGCAGGTCCTGTCCCACTCAGGTCTTGCCTTCGCTGGGCTCACTCAGTTCCCGAACCCCTCCTCTAGACACGGTTTCTAGAAATCCTCCCCTTAACTGTTTACATGTTAACTGCATCCTAGTTTCTCATTGTTCCAAACTGCAATATTCAGACTGCTGTACGGCTCCAGTTGGCACAGATGAGTGCCAACAACACTTCCTGTACTAGGGCTCCATGTCCTGGCACGGGAGTTTTTTTAAATGTCCACATCTTACTTTTTTGCTCCCCCTGACCATGTAACCACTAAAACATTTAGAGTTTTAAAAATTAATATTATCAATACCTTCCTCTGTATTCAACAATATTTAATTGTAGGACTTTACACATCCCTGCTATATTCCACTTTTCTCACACAAAAATCCAATAGGTAAAGGACATCTTTAGCTTTTAAAATAAACACAATTTGAGATATAAGTAAAAGTAGTTAAGTCTTTTCCAAGTACGCAATGGATTGGTTCCAATTGCTGGAGAGTTTACAAATGTATATTCACCAGAAAAACCTCTCTTGGCCTGGGCCTCTCTCCTTTGCCCAGATCTCTCCCTCCACACACCCCCCTGTGCACACACATGCACACATGGATACATATGACATACATGTACACGCATGAAAAAAGTTTAACAGCAGTGATGTGTGTGTAACTTCAAAATTGACATATTTTCCCTCAATACCACCTCCTCAGTCAGAGTGGAGATCATACCTCACAAGTAAAGAAGTGAGGCTCCGAGAGGTGAAGGTCAGATCTCAAAGCGCCAGAGTTGGAACTAAAAGGAGAGCTTCAATCTCTGAACCTCGCTGTCTTTCCGATTGCATGTTTGCAGCAGAAGAGTCAAGAATTTTGTTGTGAGCTGCAACTCTCACTCAAGCCAAATGACCTTATTGGGAGATGTTATTCCAGCCTAAAAGAAAAGAAAAGAAAAACAAAACTGCCTGCTCTTCCCCTCCACGAATGGCAAATGCCTGCCCTCTACTGGCCAAATGTAGAACGACAGCTATAACTAGGCAAATCCTCAGGACAAAAAAGTCAGACCTTGGAATTTGGGGGTTCGGGGTGTGATCACTCCATGATTATTATTGCTTTTTAGTGAGTTCTGGTCCTGGCTCTGCCTCCGACCCTCGCTCTGGAGCCCTCAGAGCAGCTTCGCCCTCCTCTGTGAACTGGGGGGTTTCTGAAGTCCTCACCGGCCCTTCTGAAAGAATCGAAGGCGGCCACCCTATGGCAACACTGGGACCTGACGGAGACCTCCCGGGGGCGATGAGAAGGGACCACGCGAATTTACGGACTCTGCAGCCCCACGGACCCCGGCTCCTGGCTCACAGCCTCGCCCCTTCTGAGCCTCCGAGCTTCCCGTCTCCAGAAACTTCCATGGGGATGAGTCAAGTGTGGGACGGCCTTCTCTCCCGGCTAAGCAGGTCCTCTCTTCAGCTAGGGACGCTCAGGGACTGACAGGGAGCCGCGCACGGGAGCGCCGGGTCACGCGTTCCTCCCTCACCCCGCGCCGGCCGACTTTCCCCGCCTGAGACCCCACAGACGCCGCGCGGGCGCAGGACGCGGGATCCAGGCTCCTCCACACCGAGCGCCGCGCCGCGCCGCGAGGACTCGGCCTGGGTGGGAAGCTTGGCGAAGGAGGCTGTTCCCGGGGAGTGGGCGGGATTTCTAAAATAGCCTCCGCGCCTCTTAGCTTGGATCCCTCGAGAAGGCAGACTCGGAGACAAGGATTGGGGTGCAAGCGGTTTGCCTGGAAGGTGACCCCGGGAGCACCGTGAGGGAATGGAGGAGTGGGAATGGAGGGAAAGCGAAGGAGGCCGCCGCCCTGAGGAGCCTGCCTGCCGCAGGGGAAGCTGGGAGAGCTGCTTCATAGCCCGAGGGTCACCCCTGGGTCATAGCCACCTGGACCGAGGGCCAGCTCAGGGAACGTGGGTGGGCCTCTGCTACGTCGTTTTTATCTGATCTCAAGAGCAAAACAGTCTCGAGGCGAAAACTTTGCAAAAATACATTAAAGAGTAAAGGAAAAAAATGTAAACGTTTCCTAATCGTTGTACTACCCAGAGATAAATACTGTTAAATTGTTGGAGTGTGTTCCTACCCAAGTTTTTCCATGCATATATGCATATATAGATATATAAAATTAAGATTGTATTATGCATAGAAAATAAATTTCTGGACATTGTTATGTAGCCTGCCCTTTTCACAATATTCTGTTACTAGAAAATCTTTCCATGTTATTAGTTGTCTTCTAGAACATGATTTTAATGACTTTCTTATTGTAGTCTCTAATAAGGATGCGTCATAATTTGTTTGTTACTAATCCTCTACCGTGATACATTTAAATGGTTTGCAGTTTGACTATTACAACGTATGTTGAAATGAACATCCGTGGATATAAAATCTTTTTTTGTACATCTCTGATTGTTGCCTAGTCAATTCCTAAGAGTAGACTTATGGGGTAAAAGATCAATTATTCCTTTATTAAGTATATATTGGGTGTCCCATTGTGGCATAGGTGCTAAGGACTTGAGACAGAGCAGTAAACAATGTCTCCATCATCACTGGGTATATTGATCTGGCAGGGGCAAGTGGGGAGAAGGCAATAGGTGATAAACAAACACGGTGACAGTGGAAAAAACTGTGTGCCAGTAGTGTGCCAACAGCAGAATGAGAGAACCTGTGCCTCCATATCCCTGCTGACACCATGCAGCTTTGGAATTTGCAACTCCAAGAGGCAAGAAAAGTTGAATTTTGCATTTACTTCATCACTAGTGATATTGAACATGTTCCATATTCCCATGAGTTTATATTTCTAGGTTATCAGCTCAGATTTTTTTTTATCTATTTGGGATATCCATTCTTTGTCTGTTACATGTATAGCCAAACTTTTTCCAATTCGTCGCTTGCTTTCAATTTTGATTTTGATGTTTACTGGGATATAGAGCTTTTTAATTTTTATGTAAGCAGCTTGCAAATCTTTTATAGTTTCTATCTTTGCTTTAAGGCTTAAGGAAATCTTCCCTAAGATTATAGAATAGGTTACCCATATTTTTCTAGTTTTTAAATTTTCCTTTTCGTTTTTTAGTTTCCTTAACTCATCAATTCACATGGAATTTGTTTTTCAGTGGGAATCTCAATTAAATATTTTTCCCAGATAGTTTCCCACATGATTTTTTGGATAATAACTGGGAAAGACAGGATTTTAAGTAAGCTGGGGAGCAGGTGAGCCTGGCACAGCAGGAGGCTGAGGCGTGGAACCATTCCAGCCCCAAGTGGTGCCGGAAGTTGCCAGCAGGAAGTACAGCATGTGGACTCTGCCCCCAAGGGGCTCCCTGGGAATTCACCTCCAGCTCTGCCAGTGTGCATGCCAAGGAAATGCACCATCTTGGAAGTTGGATTTGCACCGTGGCCCAGAGGAAACACGAGCACCACAGCAGGGGCTGAGTGAGCTGAGAAAGAAGTGGGCAATGGTGGCCACCTGGCCCTGTCCTGGACCTCCCAGGGAGCTGCACTTGGAAGCATTCTGCTCCTCTGTGCTAGCCTACAGGGGAAAGGCATCCCAGCCAGAAGCTGATGGCTGCATTGATTAGATGACAAACAGGGACCACGTGAGCCGCCTCTGTGAGCAAAAGAGAAAGCCATGATGACCCAGAATGAGGGACAGAGCAGAAGGTCGTGGCTGGGGCTCCAGTGCTACAACTAATTGCTATGTGTCCTTGGCCAAGTTGTAGTATCCCTCTGGGTCTAGTTTACCAAATCACAGATTCTCTTCCTCATACCACATTGAGCAGCATTGTGTAAGGATACCCACTCTAGACTTCAAGGTTTGAAGAACAAGCTGCATTTGTGCAGAGAAAATTTAGGAGTGTGTACAATACACTAGCTGGCTGCAGAAGAGTGAGTGTTGGGGGGCGGGGAGGAAAAACAGATAATTAGAGAAAGAAAGCGTGGGAGGAAGTGAAAGAAGGGAGGGAGGGAAGAAATTGAAAGTAAGTGCAGAAGAATTCAAACCTAGATTTGTTGTGACTTGAAATTTCTGCCAATCATTCTAACCTGCACACAGTGAGAGGGAGGCATAAGAACCAGTCGTACAGGTGCATGGCAACCTTTTATCTCTCTAGCTGGCTCAGGAGGGACAGACTGTTGGCCTTCAAAATTAGTATTGAAAACCACCCTCGCACAGAATTAGTCGCGGCTATTTGCTGCCCTCTGCTGGCAAAAATAAATAATGGCTGCATTGCAAAAGAATTTTATCTGATTGAAAGAGCCATAGTGTTCTTCCGCCCAAGAAATATTTATAGAGCGCCTATTAAGTACCAGGAACTGTTCTAACACTGACCAGTAACCAAAATAGACAAATACTCCTGTCTTCATGAGACTTAATTCAATAACAGCAACAGTCATAATATCTAACATGTGTAGAGTCCTTGCTATTTATGTGCCGGGTAGTATTTTAATGACTTCATATTTATCAACTCATTTAATCCTCACATCAATCCTGTGAGTTAGGTACAATTATTTCCCCCATTTTACATAGGAAGAAACTGGGACACAGGGAGGTTGAATGATTCCCCTAACGTCACACAGCTAGGAAGTAACTGAGCCTGATTTAACTCAGTTTGGCTCCAGAGCCTATTCTTAACCACTCCATACGCTGCATTTTGCTGGCAAGTTCTGGTAGATGCATCACTCTTCCTGCCCCAAATATTGCATTATGCACAGCATCGTTATTAGACGGAAAGGCAAAAAATGCTGCTCTTCTGGTTCAGCTATTCACTGATCTCACTGATCTCAGTCTCCATGTGGCCGTGAGCCAGTCCCTTACCCCACGAGGTTGTCAGAGAATTAATACATGAGAAGTGTGTACTTCAGCTGAGGCTCTACCAACTGTCATCCCTGACCTCCTCTCTCCTGACGCTTTGTCCTGGTGGCAGGAGGTCAAGGAAGCCTAGAAGGGGCTGAATCTCTGAGCTGCTGCCCTAGGTCCCTGTCTTGAGGGTCCCTGTGGTCCCAGCTTCTGCAGCTCAGCATTCATGGGCAGGGGCAACCTGGAGGTTAATGACAAAGCCCAAGGAACTTCCCTGTTGGCAAAGAGACAGCCCCAGGGAAAGCTGGCAGCCACCGTCCAGGGGGTGGAGGACCCCAGTCTCCAGGGAGGGCTGTATTAAAATGCCAGCAACTGCCACCGGGAGGGAAAGGGGGAAAGAGTAGCAGAATACAGGAGGAGTGGGGGAGTCCTTGGGATTGTTTGGAAGACCTTCATTCCTATTTGTTAATTTTTTAAAAGTCAGGTATGCCTAACCTCATGCAACAATATTAACTTTATAAGGAGAGAAGAACATGTATTTAAATTTCATTTTTAAGAAATGCCTTCAGAAATGTGTTGATGCCCTTTATGAAGCACCGATTGTGTGCCAGCACCTCCCAGCAGTTCCATGATAAAGGTACTTCCATTCACACTACTTACAGACGAGCACGCTGAAGCTCAGAGAGGTTAAGTCACTTGCCCTGGGCCACACAGCCAGCACTCAGGGCTGTGCCTGACACCACCACCCCATACTGTGTCCCAAAGTGAGGGAAACGTAAACTAGAGTGACTCCCTCCAGGCCCGGGGGACTGCCTGGTGAAGAATGGCAGAGCCGTGTCATTCCCAGGATCACGGGCAATTTATCCCTGGGTTTTGTCTGACCACATAGCAGGAGTTCCAGCTTTGTCATGCTTAAATCACGTGTTGGTGTGATCGGAAGCAGCAGATCTTCTGCGTGTCCCTGAGGGAGGGATGGTTAGGCCAGCGCTCACATGATCCAGATTTGCCAGCTTGGAGCAGCCGTTACGCCAAGGGGGCCTGGGAAACGACGTCTTGAGAAGCATAGAGTGAGTTGAAACCCAAGGTGCCAGCCTGTCCCACTCTCTAGGGAAGAAGCTCTCAGCAGCCTTTGACTGGGGTGGGGGGACAGGGGCACCACTGTTCCAAACACTCAGACAAAGGACTGAGGCCCAGGGGGAAAGGCCTGCCAGAGGCCACACAGTCACTGCAGACCAGAGCCGGGACTAGACCCCAGGCCTTGCAAGTGCAAGTTTAGTGCTGCCTGAAGTCCACCACTGTGCCCCACAGCAAACCAGCTGTCCCCCCCAGCCTGCGCCTGCCCCCTCAGGGCTGCCTCACACCTGAAGTGGCACCCCCAACTCAGGGACAATATGAACACTCCCTCAAGGGAGCTTCTATGTTCTTGCTTTACACTACTGCAGGAGTGAGCAAGCCCGTGGAGTGATAAACTGCAGTTTTGCTGAGGCACAAATTTGAATCACGCCCGCTTCTGAGCTGGGGTTCTGGGCAAGGCTCTCCGCCTTGGGGGGCTGGCTAGGGGTATCGGGGGCAGGCACCGCTCCATCATCTGGCTGGTTTGGTCTGCACCAGTCGCCTGTCCACTAGGTCTCAGAAGTCACATTCAGCATGAAAGGGATTAAAGTGAGGAACAGCTCTGTGCCTGTTTCTTCATCTGTAGAAATGACGATTACACAACCTATCTCAGCATGGTTGTAAGAAATACGTAAGCTAGGACAGTGTTTGGCATGTGATAAACTAGAAGAAGTTAGCTATCATCATCTTCGTCGTCATCATAGATCCTTGACACCCGTGGAGTATATACAGCCCGTGACTTTCTCAAATTTCCCAAATGACAAATAAGGCATGTTTATATTGGCTCCTAAATTTCCTCCAATGACACATTTCTGCTAGAATCCAGTGCTCCCTGTGTCAATCCTCCTCCCGTCACAAGTCAACCACCAGTGACGTTGTAATGAAGACTTATCTCACACACAGTGGCCAGTTTTCACTGTAATGCAGTGACTATATCACCCCATGAGCACTGCCACAGACCCAGCCGTAAACAGAGACCAACCCAGTGACGTGAAGGAGCGGTTTCCGGGTCCCCTCTGTCCGTCCAGCCTTCCCACCCTCGCCACCCCCCACGCTGCGAGCCTGACCCCGATCCCCAGCCCAGCAGTGGGGATGATTCAAACCTGTGCCTCGGGACAACTGCACTTGTCACCCTGTGGGCGCACTCCACCCGCAGTGACTGAAACCGGGACCGAAGACTGCTGCTGCCGGCTCTTCCAGGGTGCGTTTCCCAGGGTGCTCCTTCAACTGCTGAGTGCTCACAGTCATCACTGGGCCATTGAATAAGTTTGGGAGCTTTGGATTTTCAAGTTTGTTTCTTTTTGAGGACGTCTCTGTCTTCAACGTGCCAGCTTTCTGAATCTGCAAGGGGGGACAGGGTGTGCTCTTCTCCCAAGCGTATCGGCTTGCTCTGCTCCTTTGCACTCGCAGGGCAGCCTGAGGGACTTGGTGCGCCATAGCTGGGCTTTTCATACCTTCCCCTGCACACAGCTCACCTGGGGGGCTTATTAAAGTGAGGTTTCCAAAAGGCGGTTTCTGATTCAGGGGCCTTGAGAGGAGCCTGAAGTTGTCCCTTTCTAATACGCTCCCGTGCAATGCTGAGGCTGCCAGCCCTCAGAGCACACTGCACACAGTGAGGTTTGGGAGCTATTTCTTTCATTATTATTATTACTATTATTTAAGACAGGGTCTTGCTCTATCGCCCCAGCCAGAGTGCCGTGGCGTCAGCCTAGCTCACAGCAACCTCAAACTCCTGGGCTCAAGCAATCCTCCTGCCTCAGCCTCCTGAGTAGCTGGGACTACAGGTGTACACCACCATACCCAACTAATTTTTCTATTTTTATTACAGACGTATCTCGCTCTTGCTCAGGCTGGTCTCGAATTCCTGAGCTCAAGCAATCCTCCCGGATCAGCCTTCCAGAGTGCTAGGATTACAGTGAGGATCTATTTCTAAAAGATGCATCTGCTGTGTTCCTTACCCCAGGAGAGTAAGGAACATGACATCCGTGTTATGGCCCTAACATCCACCAAGGTGCTTGGATCCTATGAAAAGCAGACTTGGCAATGAACTCACGAGGGCAGGATCTCTGTCTGTTTTGTTCCCAGCTGTCTGTCCGGGACCTAGAACTGTGCCTGGAACACAAAAGGGCTCAGTGATTACCTGGGAAATGAGTGCAGTACTAGAGAAGTTCCACAAAGATGCCCTTTTCCAGGCATTTCCTGAAACATTCACTGTGCTGAGTTGTGGTGGATTTGAGTCTAGGACTTTTGCAAACTCACCACAGATTTTAAAAACCACCCAAAGCATGTCTTTCTTAAATTCATAAATCTGGCTCAACCAACCTCTCTGTATGATCTTCACCTCTAAGGACAGGGATGTTTTCATGGTCACGGGAGGCTGGATGGCTCAAGGTGTGAGTGAGCCCAGAGCTTCAGCCGATGTGGCCTCAGAGTGGCGGATGGAGGGAGAAGCTTTCTGCTCTGCGACTCAGGGGTGTGGACTGCAAGCTGACCAGTGTCCCCAGAATGAAGCATTTTCTTTAAAATGAGGCCAAAGCATTCCAGGCCAAGTTCATGGGCAACTAACTAAACCAGGTTCATGGATTTGGCCTCAATCTTGTCCGGATGCTCTCATTGCCGATTTAGGCAGGAAGCCAAATTCCTTGCTCTTTAACAGTTTGTTTGTTTGTTTTGATCCAAGGGAACAGAAAGAGAAGGTATTCGTTACCATGGTAATTGCTTCAGTAGAGGAGCCTGGCAAGTCTCCTCAAGTTAGGTTCCTACCTTCAAGGAACTTATAATCTTCTTAGGGATCGAGGTTCCCAATACACAAGCTATGCAGTCAGTGACCAGTGGGAGGTACAATGATACTTTTCAGTGATTTTTGGGTGGGGATAATCCCAGAGGACGTCCGAGAAGATCAAAAATGAGCCAAGCCTCGAAGTAGTTGTATAAAAGGTGAGGATAAGGGAAGAGTGTGACAGAGTGTGGAAATGAAATTTTACAAGTATTATTTGGGAGACAATGACTAAAGTCGCCTGCTTTGAACAGATCCTGGGGCCTCAGTAGGTAGAAAAAAAAATTGGAACTGGAGTGTGAAAAGCCTTGAATGTCAGGCCATGAGAGCTGGACACCTGGACCCATCCTGTGGAAATAGAGCCTGGGAGGTAGACACACATATTGTGCTGTTGAGTTCAGGCAACCATGGGGAGACAGGATCCTGAGCGAACTCACGCATGAGTTGCCAAGTTTGTAGAGAATGAGAGGGTCCAGCCACTAGGTACAGTTGTACAGCTTGTGCACTGCACAAGAGCACCTGGCCAGGAGAGCAAGTAGGACTGAAATACGATTCTCACTCCTCTCATCAAGCTGTATACCCTGGCGTGGGGCTGCCTTCTCCCAGAGGGTCTCTTCTGTCCGCTGCTGACACAAGAACCTGCACAGTCTGGTGCTGACCCCGTCAGCTCAAGCCACAGCCAGAGTTAGCTTTCTCCTTGTGGCCAAGGCATTTTCTCAGCGCAGCCAGTTGTGTACATTCCCAGAGTGTCCCAAGGAGGGCACTGCTTAGCTATGCACAGAACCACAAAGCTCTGCGTGCACGGTTCTGAGAATGCAGTTGGAACCAGAGCAAGCTGGTTTTCTCCTCCTGCTGGCGGTCAGAACCAGGGAGCGAAAGGTTTGTAACAGTCTACTTCAGCTGAATTCAACGCAGCCTTCTTCCTGCAGGCACGACTCATGCCCCAAGCAGGACATCAGTGAAACAGAGCATCTGCAGCCCTGAAGATCCTGTTAGGACCAGCAGCCATCTGTCCTCAGGGGCTTGGGCGGAGAACCTGCATACTTCACAAAGTATCCCAAAGCCTTCCCCAGCCCGCAGCAAACACCACAGGCACACGGACATGTGCAGAGGGCTCACTCAAGGGACTGTCAGAGGCAATGTTTCTCAACAGGTGCACCACTGTCTCACACATCGAAGGGTGTTTAGCACCTCCAGCTTCTGCCACTAAAGGCCAGCAGGGTCCCCCAGTCATTGTGACAACCAAAACATTCCCCCTCCGTGTTTAAACGCCCCCTCGGGAGGGGCGAATCACCTCCAATGGGAACTGAGCCCCTCTCTTCATAGAAGAGAAACCAGGCCCAGTGACTTGCCCAGGGCCACGTGGCTGGGGAGCAGAGAGGCAAGAGTTGGCGCCCAGGTTGCCCACTCCTTACCACTTGTCACCAACGTCTCCCACATAACCACAGAGTGGTCCTTTCCTCCCTCGGCCTTAATCATTCTCTAGATTTCTGAATTGAAACCACAGAACATACTAGAGCCAAATGATGTAAGTTCATCTATGACACCCAAAGGCTCATAAAAAACTGTCTTCGCTCAGGCTGCTATAACAAGAATACCATAGACTGAGTGGCTCGAACAAGCATTTATCTCTCACATTTGGGAAGCTGGAGGTCCAAGATCATAATTAATATGGATATTAATTTCTTGTCAATTATGTCTGTTACAAATACCTTCCACTAATTTGGGGGCTTATATTTTCACTTCCTTACGGTGTCTCTTGATGATACTAACGTACACTAATAAACATCGAGAGGTTGGGCTGACTGGCTTAAGGTCATAGTTAGTAAAGCAGTGGCAGAGTTGGAACTTTTAAAGCAAAGGCTTCTGATCGCAGACCCTAAACTCTCTCTGCCCTCTTGCCTTTCAGATGTCAAACATTCTTTCTCTCTCTGACAATGAAAAATACCTTTTTGGAAGAAAAGATAAATGGCCACACTGTGTTAATAGCAAAAAAATAATCTAGCCGTTCAACGGCAGAGGATAGTTAAACAATGACATATCTTCATAATGGAGTATGATCCAGCAACTAAAAATTATGTATAAAAGGGTATATTTAAGAAAATGAAATTATTCACAAGATATTAACTAAAAAGCACTGATTAAAAATATAGTCTGTATAATTTTGTCCCATATTCATAAATGAATGGAATTAAGAGACACCAACAGATTAATATTTATTTATACCTGCATAGTGGGACTGAGGATTATTTTTTATCATTTTCTTTATGTTAATCTGTATTTTCTAAATTCAAGAGCTTTTTAAAATTTAAAAGCAGAAAATGTTGGAATATAATCATTTAAAAATATATATTACTGTAATCAACTTAAAGTGTATCTGGTTTAAAGGGAATTTCCTCTTGAGAGGGTCCAAAGCACAGCACTTCACAATGGGGTTTGTATCTGGTGTGAGAAACTGACGCAGTGTGGCAGGAGGTTGAACATCTTGGTCCTGGGCACTCCATGCTGGTAGCCTGGGTGCACACACACGCTCCCCTCTTGGCTGTTAGGGTAGGCCGCCGCATGCTGTCATTCATCTCTTTATGAAGGGCTCTAAGTGCTTTTTAATAAACCCCTGAAGAGTGTATATATTATTGATGTGTCTACATTTTAAATACAGAGCATTGGTGTGGGAGTTACTGTTGGTCATTTTTAGCTGTGATTCCTCCCAGTCCCTACTGTGCACCAAAAAATTCTGGAATTTCAGAACAATATACTTGGTTTTTCATGTTAAAACTTTGACTGCAATGACCAATGTTAAGTTTAAGGTCATTATTCTGAAAGAAAAATGTAAATACACAATTATATATTACCATCTTTTCTCTTCTCTCACCCTTCATACCAATCCTTGCTTTTTCCTTTTTGGAGCCAAGGGCATTTCTTCCTTTTCCCTCTTTCCTCCTGAAATCTTTGTCTACTCACCTGACATTAGGTAGGTATATGGTACTGTTATGTTTTCCTCAGATGCAGCCTTAGAACCCAGTCTTGCCTAGTTCAAATATGTTCCAACTCTCTTAATCTAGGTTTGAATCTAACACCACTCACATTCCAAAAAATACACCCTTGTGTACTGCCCAGATTTGCATGGCAATTAGTTTCTCAATAAAGCTTGAGTAGAGTTCAGGGAGAAAATCAGGATGCCTTTTTCATTTGGGATTTGGATTTCCTGGAGAGCTAAGGACTTCCTAACAGCAATTTCTGCCTTCATCTCATAGTTTGGAATTCACAGAGTTACTACTCAGGACCATTTATTTCCCTCTGGACTTTTTCTACTAATATAATGAGGCAGTCGTTTGGCTTTGTGGTACATAAAACTAGACTTTCCATGAGAGTTATTGAACTGAATAAGAATTGATCAAATTGTGTTTATTTTTATAGACCATGGAACTCTGTTAAAATAATTTAGTAGCACAAAACCCAGCAGTACCAAACAATATAAAAGGACTGTACAAAATATAAACACTTGGATTAGAAGTCTTTTCCCCAAATCCTGAATGCTTATCTCTCACAAGAGTAACATATTATTAGATAAACTAATTAAGCTGCTTCTACAGATCAGAGAAAGAGCAGAACTCAGCTCCTGTCTTTCCTCCAACTTTTCTGTCAAGGAATTAGAAAAGAGAGACTAGACATTGATACAGGGTAGATTAGACATTTAACTCCATTAAACGTGCTGGTCTGGATGAATTAGAACTGAAGGGAATGGGACCATGAGATCAACTATCCACAGCCAGTGACCTTCTGGGACCTCAAAGCCCAGGAGAGGGGCCGAAGAACCAGAGACAGGAGGTTGCAATCTACTCAATCCTGAGTTTTAAAATACTGAAGGGAACTCATGAACTTGGCGGCAAAAGCAGACAAGGATCTATAAGGGGCCCTGGACACCCACAGCCCTGACAGAGCTGGGGCTGGGGACTATGTGTTTCTGCACCAACAGAGGAGAAATATCCGAGGCTTTCCCACGGATTGTATAGTCCAGCACAAGTCATCGTGGGATGCAGCTGCCCAGAGTGAATGTGACGCTCAGCTGCATTAGTAAAACGATGGTGTTTCCAGCAGAGAGCACTGGACTTAGCAGACCTGGCTACATCCGGAATCCTGAGTCACCCTCCGTGGATAATGACAGTGATGATTCTCAAACCGTATTGTATAAAGAAGAGGTTCATGTGACATTTATCCTGAGCCACAGGGTCTGTACTTTGCTTTGGTTTTTTTATTACAATGAGACAAACACTGCAAGACCCCGAGAGACAGAGACTGTTCTCTTTATTCTTCATCAAACGCTACATCAAGGAATGTTCTGTTTTTTTTTTTTTTCCCTACTGCCTGCCTCTTTTGCCTGAAGGGGGGACTCCTCAACCATCTGTGTAGCTCTGGGCCCTCCAGCCAGGGTGGCTTGCTCGGTGACGGGCACTATGACAGGAGCAGGGTGTGTCTTACCAACACCCCTCTGTGAGCTCGGCCAGTCAACTACATCAAGAAGGAAAAGTGTCCCCGCCCCCCGACAGCCACCCATTTTCTAGCTCAATATAAAGCAGATTTCCTAATAATCAGGGCTGTTTTAAAACAATATTTTGTCTGCCTTGGGAAGGAGTGAGTTCTTTGTCATTGGCAACGCCCAAGCAGAGTGTGGGTGACCCTCTGAAGGCCAATGTGGGTTAAGGAAAGCCTTGTAGGGCGATGCCGGGTCTGCCTCCACGTCTTACTCTGCTCCTGCACATACCGTGTTTCCCCGAAAATAGGACCTACCCATAAAATAAGCCCTAGCAGGATTTCTAAGCATTTGCGCAATGTAAGCCCTACCCCGAAAATAAGACCTAGTGATGGGCGTGGCTACGCAGCGTATCTGCACAACCCATGCATTTCGTCCCCGAACGGTAAAGAAGACCAACAGCCCTTCTCATCTGCCCCATCGTGACAGCTACTATCCCAGAGGTGACCAGAAAGGTGCAGGCAGCCCCACCAACAAGGTCGGCTCCCCCTGTCAGGTCCCCGCCATCCTGTGCGTGCTGCAAGCTGAGGCTTTGAGGGGAAAATAGCACATCCCCTGAAAATAAGCCCTAGGGTGTCTTCTTGAGGAAAAATAAATATAAGACCCTGTCTTATTTTTGGGGAAACACGACAGACCGCCCTCATTCTTCCTGAGGCTGAGATTTTCCAAATATCTTGATTCTCCCAATTCAGAGTTGGCAGCCTCCTTCAAACTACAATTTTAGCATTCTGAATCCATTTTAAAATAAAAAGTCCTGATCTCTCTAAAACCACCCAGTGTAGCCTCCGATCGGCTTTGACCAGGTGAATTCATAGGAACGGCATTACTTTGTTTTTCTAGCTTCCCGGTCCATTAGGGGGGTACCACAGTGTTGCTCTGGCTCCATCTTTAATCCCTGTAGCTTTCTGGCAAAGCAGTGGGAAAAACGCTTTGCAAAGAGTGTGAACAGATGGCACCGGGAGCCGACCTGTGAGTATTCCTCCCTCCTCACCCGCTTCCCAGCCGGCTCCGTCCAAATCCTTTTGAAGCAAGAGCACGAATCGCTGCTAATTTAGGGCAATTACAGGATTTACAAATTAAACATGTTCCCCATTGGTTTCCCTAGCAACCGTCTCTGAATCACACGACGAGATAAAACTATTGTTCTAGTTAATAGAGTTCGATATTAAGGGAAGTCCAGCCACGTAATTCACAGCTGCGCCCACCCTGGTGCGGGCAGAAAGAGCTCCGGGCAGGGAGGCCACAGACCTGTGCGCAGGTCCACCGGGGTCAGATCCAGAACAGGAACATTCCCCAAGGCACTGGCGATAGTGCCCCCAGCACGGGAAAGGGATCGGAGCGGTGCCAGGAGGAGGAAGACGCGGGTATTTCTAAGTACATGGGAATATTAGGCGCAGAACAATTTGACGCGAGGGGTCCACTCACCCCAAGTCAAGCACAGCGAGGTCAGATACAGGGCCAGCCCCCCCAGCTGCACAGGGCTTGGGCGATACTAGCAGTGCCAGTAGGGCCAGGCCAGGCGCTTCAGCAGCCTTGGGCAACACACACCATTATGCTGCCAGGACCTAGGTGGGGTCTGGGAGGACAGGCCAGCAGGAACGGCATCCAGTTCGTGGCTTTTTACCTGCCCAATAAGGGGTTTGAGCTACAACAATTTCAAATGTCCAACTCCTTTGGGTAGTAGAGCGTCTCTGCTTCTGAACCAATTGAAACATAGTCATATTAATATTTACAGCCAGGTAGAGATGAATATGGCAGCTTCATTTGTGGTCAAATGGGAGCCCTTATGCTGGGCCTGCAACCGAATAACTTTCAAATGACACAACCACAACCGAGCCTGGACCTGTCCGTGGGAAGAGCTGGGTCTGCCACACAGACAGACACAGGGAGGTCAGCAGCCTGCCTCAAATCAGTGAATCCTGAAGACCAGGGAGAGAGACATCAGCCTCCAGCCCCTGGGCTGGGATCCAACTGTTCTTCCTGCACGAAAGCAGAAGCAGTGAACAAATGTCTTCATCCTATGCACGACCAGCCTAAAAAAGAGAGCACACTGTTCAAGACCCTTCTCCAGCTTCATGGAGAAGACAAGTCATTCCCTCCTTTGGGAAGAAGTGAAGGAAAGGTAGAAGGTTGGGTGGGAACTAACTTCTCAATCCCCCAAAGAGTGCAGAAAGTTCTGTGTCCTAGGCTGGCAAGAATGCAGGAGGGAAGAAAATGGTTCCCCCTAACACAGGGAGGGGTGTTGAATGGAATACTAAGGCAAGTCGCTGGCCCAGGTACACGCTCCCTGCTTGTCCTCACCTTCCAGAGAGCAGAAGTCTGGCCCTTCACACCTCTGCATGCAGAGAACTTGTGGCTCCCGGCAGCTGGAAAGAAGGCATTTACTGCCACCTGCACACATATGGGTAAAGTCCCTTTGGAAGTTAAAATCTACACCAAGACTTTTCATTCCTGTCTAATATCAGTTTAATAGAATGAAAATACTAAGTTATTGAATTTTTAAGAGTATAAAATTTTTAAAAAGTTTTCCAGTGTTTCTCACTACAATTCAACTATCTAGAATTTTATCATTTTCCTTGTAAAAGGAAGAGAAAGTATATTTGTAAGCATGATTTTGCAAGGCCTCTTGCACTCATCTTTCTGAACTTTCACCATTGGGAGATTCACCCCCAATTCATGGGCTTTCTAGACTTTTTTGTGCAATATTTCTCATTGTGTAATCAGCACTTTAATCATGGTGACCCTGCTATGTATCATATTCTGGGCAATGAACACACACATATTTGTTTAAGGGTCAGAAAGGGAAGACAACAGGCTCAGGAACAAGCCAGAGTGAGGACTGAATTGGATTAAACGCCACGTCCACATTCTCCATGTGCTGCTTTGTGTGGTCCTGCAGTGATGGAGCTTTCTCAAGACATCCTCTTTACCTTCCACTAGATAACTGGGTTTATGCAAGAGTAAGATAGCCAAATAAAACCTTTCTGGGGTGCAATAACACATGGCCTTACTTCTTTGGGGAGCAAAGGAAAATATTTCTCTTACGATAGACTGCTGATGCCTGAAATAATAATAATAGCAATGGCAATTAACATTTACTGGCCCCTGACTCTGTGCCAGGCATGGTGCTAGGTGCTTTATATTATTTCATTTCATCCTCACAGCAACCCACGAGGCAGTGATTATTTCCATCCCCATGTTACAGAAGAGGAAAATGAGGCTCGGAGACTCTTCGGTGACATTGTGTGCAGTCTCACTAATTGGAAAGTGGTGGGACTTTGCCAGTTCAGACAATTTAATTTTAAATTCCAAATTTAAACCCTTTGCCTCCTACCTACTCATCTCAATCCAGCCAAAGTTGGAGATTTATTTAAAGGAGCTCCACTTTGAGTTTGCATATTCCTTGAAGGTTTTAGTTTATGGGTCATTCACACTTGATTTATTTTATTCTTTACTCTCTGTACTTAGGAAGATATAAGAGTTTAGTGACTAAAAGGACAGCTGGAGGAAGGAGGGATTTTGGAACCTGTGGACATTCTGGGAAGGAGAGACAATAGGCAGACAATAGGCTGCTTCTCTGCACTCCTTCCGAGGCCGACTCCAGGCATGATGTATTGGAAAGAGCAGCAGACAGGAGCCAGGGGACCTGGATCCTCGATTAACTTAACTACCTGAGTTTGGCCACTAGACTTCCACTCTCTGGCTGCAGTTTTCTGCACTGTAGCACAAGCAGATTGGAATTGATGAATGTCAAGTTTCCTCTGAGCTCTCACTCTAGGTAATTCAATCCTACATCAGGCAGTGAGAGAAACTGCTAGGAAATGCGGTGTTTTCTCTGACAGTTTTTTTTTTTTTTTTTTTTTGCTTGTTTGTCTGGCAAATGCTTATATAATGCTTACAGTTAGCTACTGTGTACTGTTCTGAGCACTTTTGTACATCAACTCATCTAATCCTCCCAATAAACCTATGTGATAAGTATTATAGGTGTTGTCATTATCCTGTTTATAGACAAGGGGACTGAAGCACATGGTTATTTACTCAAGGTGAGTAAGAGTGAAGCCAACTTGAATCTCAGCAGTCTGACTCCAGACTCCATGTTCTTGTTTATTTGTTTTTAAATTGATGATGGATTGACTGGGGGGTGGGAGGGGAGGTTTGTTTGTTTGTTTGTTTGTTTGTGACAGTCTCCCTCTATTGCCCCAGCTAGCGTGTCATGGCGTCAGCCTAGCTCACAGCAACCTCAAACTCCTAGGCTCAAGCAATCCTCTTGCCTCAGCTTCCCGAGTAGCTGGGACTACAGGCACGTGCCACCATGCCCGATAATTTTTTCTATTTTTAGTAGAGATGGGGTCTCACTCATGCTCAAGCTGGTCTCGATCTCCTAACTTCAAGCAATCCTCCCGCATCAGCCTCCCAGAGTGCTAGGATTACAGGCATGAGCCAACGCACCCACCCAGACTCATGTTCTTATCTTGATGGTGTGGTGGGTACCATCTGTGGTTTCAGCAACCAACTGTGGATTGAAAATATTCAAAAAAGTAAAAAATAATAATACAACAATAAAAAATGATACAAATGGAAAAAACAGTATAGCAACTATTTATATAGCATTTACACTGTAGTAAGTAATTTAGAGTATAAGTATGAGAAATGTAGAGATGATTTAAAGTATCCGGGAGGATGTGGGTAGGTTATATGCAAATACGATTCCATTTTATGTGAGGGACTTGAGCATCCGCAAATTTGGGTATCTGGGGGAGTCCTGGATCCAATCCCCCGCAGATACTGAAGGCCGGCTTCATTTCATTTTCATCTCCTAAACAATGGAATTGTGTATCTTATCAAATGTCCCTCTTTAAATTGACAACCCACTTACTTCTTACCTTTTGCAAGTGTACAAACCCTGGGGCTGTGCGCTTTGGGTACTAGGTTCAAACCCAGCCTGTTTTCCTTTCATTCTTCACCCTACCAGAGTTTTTTCTTGTCTGTGTGTATGTGTCTTTGCAATTCACCAAGACATCCTTTTTGGAAGACAGTAAGACATTTAAAACATAACAATAAGAAGAAATATAAAGATAATTCAATGATACAAGTTTGGAATCATCCCACGTGGCTTGCTGTATCCCACAGTGCCAGGGCTTTCACAGATTTGGGGAGAAGAGTGGGTGTGAGGGAGGCAACTCTATCTTAAGATGAACTCAGTACAGGTCCTCAAAAAGGATGGCAGTGCTCCCTGGGAGGTGCTGGAAAATGTGTTGGGTGTGGAGAGATCGATCATTCCAATAATTGGGGGAGGGGTGCTATCAGGATTTAGTGGGCAAGGGACAAATCTGCTAACATCCTACAATGAAGGAAACAGTTCCACACAAACTTAAAACGCCCCACTGGAAATTTATATAGGTAAAAATCTGTACAATTACCCGAGCCTAGCTCTTAAACTCCCTTTTACATATTTTTAAATGGATATCTTGCATGGTTTTATTATCTATTGAATTTTCCAGGAATGAAACTCCCATGTAAATGGAGAGAAGATTGCACTTTGTTTGTTTCGGAAATTTACCAAGAATTGTTCAACACTTCAGAATATTCCATCATCAATGACAACACTGCTTCTGGTATTTGAGTCAACAATCCAACACACCTGTATCAGTTTGCATTTGAAACTGTCACATTTGCATTGATTCTGCTTATGTATGCACACAAATATGCTCAGTTAGCCTTTATCTGGAAATGTTAAATACTAGGAAAAAGTATCAAAATAAATATTTATTGAGGATTCTGTTACTTCTCTTACATCCAAATTTACTCATAATAAGTAGAAGCAAGCATTTGCCAACCATGTCTTCAGTGTAGTCATGTCTGAGTATTTTCAGGTTGAAAAACATCTTATTTTGTTACAAATTACTTTTTACCTATTTATTCTCTGCATAACAGAATGTTGTATTTTTCTAAAAATTTAGATTATATGTGATTTTTTTCTCAGGATAGCAAAGGGAGCATTACAAATATATATTTTAAATGATACCATTGCTTCTGATAGGTTGAGAACCACTGGCTAAGGTTTTCAAGGTGCCTGTTTCTGGCACACAAAGGGCCTTCTTTAACAGTGTGATTCCCAGCTTAACACAATCAATGTGTTTTCATGTGTTTCTGCTTCATCCAAATTCATTCATTCATCAAATACTTATTGAATACTAACAGGTGATAGACACTGTGGTAGCTTGTTTAAACTGCATTATAAATATCCATCCATTTATGCTTATCTACAGAACCAATCAAATTGGATATGATCAATATTTACTTAGAATAAATTTTATAGATTCTATAGAACAGCAATGTCCAAGAGAAATTTCATGTGAGCCACTTTTATAATTTAAAAATTTTAGAAGCCACATTTAAAAAGGTAGAAAGGAACAGGTAACATATAATGTATTATCTGCATAAAATTTTCAAATGAACATATTACAATGTTATACATGCATCCAAAAATTATTCCAACTGAATCAGGCCATTGGCATCAACTAGATGGTGATGTATATATTAGAAATCACACACAAGCTTGACACACATACTGCTATCCAACATGAACATCTTACACAATTCAATGGTTTAAAGTGAAATCTAGTCCTACCAAAACAATCAAGTTGTGTTCAACAGAAGAATAGTTTACAGTAGTTCGGTTTTTAATTTTAAATTAAATAAAATACAAATTTTAGTTTCTCAGTAGCTACATTTCAAGTACTCAATAACCATATACGGCTAGTGGACACCATATTGGACAGCACAACTATAGAATATAAAACACACACAGCATGACTTCACCATGGTAATTGTAAAAGCAACCTACCATCTTGAAAATGTACATCATCAGCCAGAATTGGGTCTAACTGGATGAACAACAGATGTTTCAGAATAAAAAATTTGGAACTATACTAAGAATTGTTCATCACTTTAAAATATTCCATCAACAACAACAACACTGCTTCTAGTAACTGAGTCAACAATCCAACACGCCTATATCTGTTTGTGTTTGAAGCTGTCACACCCACATTGGTTCTACTTGTGCATACTTATGCATACAAATATGTTCATTTAGCCTTTATCTCAAAATGTTAAATATAAGGGGAAAGTGTCAACAATAAATATTCTTTGAGTATTGCCTTACTTGTCTTACATCCAGATTTACTCACTATAAGTAGAAGCAAGCATCTGCCAATTTCATTATGTCTCTAGTATAGTCAGGACTGAGCATTTCCAGATTGAAATACTTACTATTTTGATACAAATTACTTTTCATTTATTCTCTATTTGACAAAATATTGCATTGTTTTCTAAAAATTCATATGTTCTAGGAATTTTTTTCAGGATCGCAAAGGGAGCATCACAAATATATATTTAGTGTGATAGTGCTGCATCTGATAGCGTTAAGAATCACTGACTAAGGCTTCACAGGTGCATGTTCCTG
This sequence comes from Mirza zaza, assembly GCA_008750895.1. NCBI lineage: Eukaryota > Metazoa > Chordata > Mammalia > Primates > Cheirogaleidae > Mirza > Mirza zaza. Next base: position 37,975 of record VSMD01044428.1, read on the forward strand.
GCACAGGCAAGGGCCTTCTTGCATTGTATGATTCCCAGATTAACACAACAATATGAGAGGCACTAGGGCAGTGCGGAATTAATTATAGGTCCAAGATCAGAGAAAGGAAGTAAACCCAGAGAGATGAGCATAGCATTTTGAACTGCCTTTGGTATAAAGGCCAATTCAGATGGAGGAACTTGCGAGACTGAGAAGCCAAACTAACTTTGGAGAGAGGCCCAGGGGACAAAAATTAGAATTCAAGGCCCACCAAGTAAGCTTTTGGTTGGGATCCTAAAGGACTAATCTCTAGAATCAAAGTAAAAGGTAAATAGACTTACCATATTTGAGACTGAGGCCTAGTTTAAATCACCCAAATTTCTGATTGAATTAATGTCCTATTAATTAATATCCTATTAATTATGGTAATATATTGAGCTGTATGCCTATGATATGTACACTCTTGTTACGTGTGCTACATTTCAATATTTTTTTAAAATTCAGCAATGCCTTAGTCAGACCAGTCTCTCGTCTGGAAATTGGGTGAGTTTTTTTTTTTACACTATGAGTTGTAATAATGTAATAGTTGATGTGACAATTTATAAACATTGATGAAACAAAAGGGGAAAATTATTGATGGTTTATAACTAGTAATAAAAAAATGAAGTTGTGGTCATTGAAGGCCATCTACATGCACAATGTAACCTGAAAACTGAAGAAGTTAGTTCAACAAAGACTTAGAAGAAAGACCCTTGCTTAACTCAAGACTTTGGGCCTCGCTAGCATGCAAGCACACTCTGTCCTTGCCCATGGGGCTCATTCTGGTTCATACCAAACCCACACCTCCTTCTGAACCTCCTGCTTTGTCTTACTCATGGACCAGATGAACACAAAACCCTTTCAGCACTAAATGGCTAATAGCAGAATCGAAATGTCTTCAGCAACACAAAGCTGTAAATTACTGTGATTCAACCCAAGCTAATGCAGCCCCTTGGAGATCTTTATTGTGTGATCTTGCCCAAGACCCTCTTTCTATAAATGATAAAGTGCCATATATCTCATCCCATTTTCTTGCTGTTTTTCAGTAAGCACTATGTTTTTAACACCTATTCATGTTGCTATGTGAACATCTCATCTTTTACTTCTAATTGCTACATGATGACACTCCAAGGTGACCATCCTGGAAAGACCCTTTTCTGCCAGTCCCACTCCCCTTCTTAAGGTGAGAGTTGGCTTTCGTTGGCTGGTGCATTCTTTTGAGTCTAGAGGATGAGTATTCACTTACACAGACCTCATCATCAAGGAAAGTTTGCTTCTCTATAAATCCTCTTTGCCTCCTGAGGATATATCATTTCCGGTTCCTATAGAAACTTTTTCCCCTTGATCCCAGCAGACTCTGTCAACTCTATCACTAAAATCTCCGTAGAATTTCTGAGCATTACTTATGCTGAAGTATACGCACCCACGAAGGAATGGAGCGTGGAGGGCCTGGGAGACAAGACCTGAAGGCTTTGTCCTGGCTGTGGGCCTGATTGGCTGGGCCTTCTTCAACAGGTCCCCACCACCTTCTGTGGCTGGGAATGCTGAAGTCAGTCTTCCTGCATCTGAATCCCAGCTCTCCAGCTTTCTAGCTGTGTAATCTCAGGCAAATCACAGTGCGTACCTAAGAAATGAGGTAATTAGACCACAGATGATTTCTAGGATAGATTCCAATTCATCTACTATTTCATTCAGATACGCGTTCTTGGCTCAGAGCTCTTTGGCATCATTTTTCTGTCTGGAATCCCTTTCCCCCAATGTCCTCTCCTCCCTTCAAGGCTTCAAGGCTTGCCCAGGTGGCACGGCATGTTCTCTATGAAGCTTCTCCTCATTCCTCCAACCCCATCCCCACCCACAACCCCTTAAAATGAGGAGAAATCTCTCAACACTTTTTTTCCATTATAAATATGTGTCAAACTAATTATCAGATGGCATTGAGAAACCTGCTCCATTATATAAGAAAAATAAAACTAGATCAAGGGCGGGGGGCGGGGAGGAGGAAGAAAGGAAAGACTCTACAGGGAAAGGATGGCCAAAAAGCCAAAAAGCCAGTATGTAAATTTGAAGAGGGTCAGGATGTCCTAGCTAGATGGTCAGATGGCTTGTTTTATCTTGGAACTATCAAAAAAGATAAACATATTGAAACAGAGATGCTTCATTATATTTGAAGACAGTTCTAAATCCTGGGTTTTCTGGAAGGACATTCAAACAGATGGGAAAATGAGGCTATATTTGGGTGCAAGTAAAAGTGAATACACGTGTCCCTTGGTTTGGTTATAGGAGCCACTGGAAGCGGGGAAATGGTCTGTACAATATGTCAAGAAGAGTACTCAGAAGCTCCCAATGAAATGGTTATATGTGATAAATGTGGTCAAGGATATCACCAGTTTTGTCACACACCTCATACTGATTCCAGTGTGATTGATTCAGATGAAAAATGGCTCTATCGACAGAGTGTTTTTGCAACAATAACAAAGAGGGGTAGTGCGCTTAAGAAAGGACCAAATGCCAAAGCATTGCAAGTCATGAAGCAGACCTTACCCTATAGTGTGGCAGATCTTGAATGGGATGCAGGTCATAAAACCAATGTCCAGCAGTGTTACTGCTATTGTGGAGGCCCTGGAGACTGGTATTTAAAGACGCTACAGTGCTGTAAATGTAAGCAGTGGTTTCATGAGGCTTGTGCGCAATGCCTTCAAAAGCCAATGCTATTTGGAGACAGGTTTTATACATTTATTTGCTCTGTCTGCAGTTCTGGACCAGAATACCTCAAACGTCTACCGTTACAGTGGGTAGATATAGCACACCTATGCCTTTACAACCTAAGTGTTATTCGCAGGAAGAAATACTTTGATTCTGAACTTGAGCTTATGACATACATTAATGAAAACTAGGATAGATTGCACCCTGGAGAGCTGGCATACACACCAAAATCTGAAAGATATGAGCATGTTCTGGAGGCATTAAATGATTACAAGACCATGTTTATGTCTGGGAAAGAAATAAAGAAGAAGAAGCATTTGTTTGGGTTGTGAATTCATGTTCCTCCTGTGCCACCAAATGTGGCTTTCAAAGCAGAGAAAGAACCTGAAGGAACATCCCATGAATTTAAAATTAAAGGCAGAGGGCCAGGCGCGGTGGCTCACGCCTGTAATCCTAGCACTCTGGGAGGCCGAGGCGGGCGGATTGCTCAAGGTCAGGAGTTCAAAACCAGCCTGAGCGAGACCCCATCTCTACTATAAAAATAGAAAGAAATTAATTGGCCAACTAATATATATATATAAAAAAAAAAAAAAAATTAGCCGGGCATGGTGGCGCATGCCTGTAGTCCCAGCTACTCGGGAGGCTGAGGCAGCAGGATTGCTCGAGCTCAGGAGTTTGAGGTTGCTGTGAGCTAGGCTGACGCCACGGCACTCACTCTAGCCTGGGCAACAAAGCGAGACTCTGTCTCAAAAAAAAATAAAATAAAATTAAAGGCAGAAAGGCACCCAAACCTATATCTGATTCGAGGGAAGTAAGCAATGGCATAGATAAAAAAGGAAAGAAAAAATCTGTAGGTCATCCACCTGGCCCACATACAAGGAAAATGATTCAGAAAACTGCTGAGCCACCTTTGGATAAGGAATCAGTTTCAGAGAATCCTACCTTGGATTTATCTTGTTCTACAGGGAGAACTGAGGGAACTGCATACTCATCGAATACCTCAGATGTGTGTTTCACGGGTGCTTCCAGTGCAAAAGAAACTACCTCATCTAGCATTTCCAGGCATTATGGACTATCTGACTCCAGAAAACGAACACGTACTGGAAGATCTTGGCCTGCTGCAATACCACATGGGCGGAGAAGAAGAGGTCATCTTCCAAGAAGAGCACTCCAGACCCAGAACTCAGAAATTGTAAAAGAAGATGAAGGCAAAGAAGATTATCAATTTGATGAACTCAACACAGAGATTCTAAATAACTTAGCAGATCAGGAGTTACAACTTAATCATCTAAAGAACTCCATTACCAGTTATTTTGGTGCTGCAGGTAGAATAGCATGTGGCAAAAAATACCGAGTTTTGGCTCGTCGGGTGACACCTGATGGAAACGTGCCGTATCTTGTGGAATGGGAAGGAGCAACTGTATCCTGACTGTAGGACTGAACATTATGTTCACTGCACTCTCATTTTCTGTAGGTACAGTTCAAAGCCCTAAAGGATGAGGGAGTCTGGCTTTTACTATCTTTCTTAAAAAAAAAAAAAAAAAAAAAAGTTAAAAAATTTCAAAAAAGGGGATGATACTAGCCTTAACATGTACCTGTCAATGTTATGGATATTGTCATAAAAAGATATCTTTTAAAAACCAGAACAGAGACTTAATTTTTTAAATCTTAAGATTTGTAGAATGTTTCTAGGGTAGGATATTAAGAATGATTCAAACCCCATGCATGGTGTTAGATAATTTTTCTAATTACTCCATTGAGTCAGTTTTTGTGATTAGTGGGTATCAGAGCAAACAGATCATGTAGATAGCACAAGTATCTGGAGAAACATTGTCTGCTTTGTTACCAAAATGTTGGAAAAAATTCATCTCGATACCTTTTAGATTTCATAAAGTGCAGTGTATATAATGCCTACTGAAAGACTGTAAAATATTGAAATTTTCTTTCAAACAAAGTGTAAAAAATATATTGAGCCTGTAAATTGCTCTGTGAAAAAAAAAACAAAAACTAGATCAATACATACCACATACAAAGTTAAAGACATAATTGTGAAAGATAAAACTAAAGTTAATCCCCCAAATAGGAGAATACATTTGTGGCCCAGAGGTAGCAAAATAACTTCACCAGAGAAGTACCTACCTGGAGGAAGGGCAATGAGCCCACTCTGGCCCTCTGTAGCATTCCTATTTCACCTAGATGGGTAAAAAGAAAAACAAAGGCCAAGAAATACTTCTGAAGCTCAGGGACTTAGGCCCACTAAAAATTGAGATTTAAACATCAGATTACAGAACTGTTCCCTCTGCTATACCCTATCACCACATCAACAGAGGTCCAATTGAATAACAGGGGATTATAACTGAAAAGGCTGCAAGACTATTTTAGAAGGACCTCTTAGGGAAACTCAAAGAAAACAGAGGAGAAAACATAAAACAAGGACATTAGAGGAAACTAAAGCCACACCTAAAGCTATGGAAAACATTAAACACAGCCCAACCTGCAACCAGATTAACACAGATCTCATACTAAAGGCCTAATTACCTTAGTTCCAATTACTTGATACACTATACCTGGCTTTCAACAAAGCAGGTATTTACAAGGCATAGTAAAAGCGGAAAAAAAAAACACACACACAATGTGCAAAAACAAAGCAAGTATCAGAATCAGATTCAGATATGATATAGATTTTGGAATTACCAAATAGGAAATTTAAAATAAATATGATTAATATGAAGGGATCTAATGAAAAAAATTTTTAAATAGACAGCATGTAAGACCAGATGGGTAATGTAAGCAGTGAGAGGGAGACTCTAAGAAAGAAGCAAAAAGAAATGCTAGAAAAAAAAACACTGTACAGTAAGTCCTCAATTAACCTCATCAATAAGTTCTGGAAACTGCAACTTTAAGCGAGATGATATAGGAACTTAACTCTTGATTATATCAATTAGCCTCTGGTAAAATTTGTTTCTTTATACAGTACGCTATTTCGCTGAAAGTTACAGCTTCCAACAATCTGTTGACATTATGTGAAGACTTACTGTAACAGAAATAAAGAATGCTTTTGGTAGGTTCACCAGAAGACTGGACACAGCCGAGGAAAGAATCAGTGAGTTTGAAGATATATCAATAGAAATATCCCAAACTGAAATGCCAAGATCAAAAAATAACAATACTAATAATAAAAAGAACAGAATGTTTAAGAATTGTGATGGAATTAGAAAAAAAGCATAACATATGTAATGGAAATACCAAAAGTAGAAGAAGGAGAGAATATAGCAGAAGAAATATTTGAAATAATAGTGGATGAGATTTTTCTAAAATTAATTGCAGACATCAAACCACAGATCCAGGAAGCTCATAGAACACCAAGTAGGATAAATACCAAAAAATATACACCTAGGTATATCATATTGAATCTTCCGAATGACAAAGACAAAGAGAAAATCTTAAACCAAAGCTGGAAAGAAAAAAAAAAAACTCTTACTTATAGAAGAATAAGATAAGAATTACATCAGACTTCTTGTCAGAAGAAGAGATGAGTGAAATATTTAAAGTATCGAAAAAAAACTAGCCAACCTAGAATTTTATATCCAGGAAATTATTCTTCAAAATTATTCAAATCTTCAAAATTATTCTTCAAAATTATTCAAATTTATTCTTCAAAAGTAGGAGAAATAAAAATAAGTAGGAGAAATAAAGACTTTCTCAGACAAACAATGGAAATTCATTATCATCAGATCTTCTATGTAGGAATTGTTAAAAGAAATCCTTCAAGAAGGAAAATAATATAGGTCAGAATCAGATTTTAAAAAAGAAAGGGAATAATGTTGAAGATGGAATAAATGAAAGTAAAATAAAATCTTTTATTTTTCTTATTTTTTTTAATTTTTGCAAAGAATTTTCCAGAGATATTTTTCTTATTCTTAATTGATCTAATAGATAAGTATTCAAAATAATAATAGTAATAATTTATTAGGTGCTGATAGCACATAGATAAATAAAATGAATAACAGGAATTTTATAAAGAATGAGGGGATGAATTGGGAATACTGTGTTATAATGTACTCGCATTGCATGTAAAGTGGAACAGTATTATTTAAAAGTAGAATTTAATTAGTCATAAATATATATCATAAATTTTAAAGCAATTACTAAAAAACTATCTTTAAGTATAATTGATATTCTAAGAGAAAAGAGAAAATGGAATCAAATAAAATGTTCTAAAACTAGAGAAAGCAGAAAAAGGGGGGGGAACTGGGCTTGATTAAATTAAAAGCCTTCTGCACAGCTAAGGAAATAGTCAACAGAGCAAATAGACAACCTACAGAATGGGGAAAAATATTTGCAAACTACACATCTGTGAAAGGGCTAATATCCAGAATCACAAAAAACTTAAGCAAATCAGCAAGAAAAAAAAATCCCACTAAAAACTGGGCAAAAGACATGAACAGAAGTTTTTCAAAAGAAGTTAGGCAAATGGTCAATAAATATATGAAAAAATGATCAACACCAGTAATCATCAGAGAAATGCAAATTAAAACCACAATGAGCTATCACCTTCTGTTAGAATGGTTTTATTAAAAAGTCCCAAAACAGTAGATGCAGAGAGGAAGGAACTCTTATACACTGTTGGTGGGACTGCAAATTAGTACAATCTTTATGGAACACAGTATGGAGATTTCTCAAAGAAGTAAAAGTAGACCTACCATTCAGTCCAGTAATCCCACTACTGCGTATCTACCCAAAGGAAAAGAAGTCATTTTTATCAAAAACACACCTGCACTTGAATTTTTTATTGCAGCGTAATTTATTGCAGCGTAATTCACAATGGCAAAGATGTGGAATCAACCCAAGTGCCCATCAGTTCATGGGTAAATTAACAAAATGTGGTATATGTATATCATGGAGTAATACTCAGCCATAAAAAGGATGAATTAAGGCCTTTTGCAACAATTTGGATGGAACTGGAGACCATTATCTTAAGTGAAATATCTAAAGAATGGAAAAACAAACACCACATATACTTGCTATTAAATTGGAACGAATTAATGAGTACATGTGTGCATAGAAGGAAGTAAACTCAGTGGAAATCAAGCTGTGGAGAGAGGGGAGGAGAAGGAGTGAATATCCACGTAACAGGTACAATGAACAGTATTTGATTGGGCACACTGATAGTCACTACTCAAGCATTACAAAAGCAATCCAGGTAACCAAAAACAGTTGTACCCCCTTAATATTTTGAAATAAAAAAGAAAAGAAAAAAATGCAATGAATAGAAAACAGTTACAAACGTGGTAGTTACTGAACCAACTCTATCAATAATCATATTAAACTGTGAATGATTTAAACACACCAATTAAAACACGGAGGTCTGTCAGAGTAGATAAGGAAGACCCAACAATATGTTGTTTACAAAAACCCCATTTTAAACATAAAGACACATATAGGTTAAAAGTAAAGTAATAGACAAATGTATACCTTAATAATACTAAGCAAGAGGAAGTTGGAATAGCTTTATTAATTTCAGACAAATCAGACTTAAGAACAAGGAAAAATTGTCAGGGATAAATTAACAGGCACATTACACAATGATAAAGGTGTCAATTCTTCAAGATACATAACAATATTCAATGGTTATGCATCTAATAACAGAGCATCAAAAAGTACAAGGCAAAAACTAATAAAACTGAAAAGAGAAATAGACAAATCTATTGTAATAGAGACTTAAATAACTCAGTGATTGATAGCTCCAGCAGGTAGAAAATCAGTGAGATTACAGTGGAACTGAACAATACTATTAATCAACTGGATCTAATTAATATGTATAAAATATTTATCCAACAATAGCAGAATACACATTCTTCTCTAGCTCACATGGGACATTTACCAGGATAAACCACATTCTGGGCCATAAAACATAACTGAAGGAATTTAAAAGACTGGAAAGGATATCAAGCATGTTCTCAGACCATAATGGAATTATTGATAAACTGGAAATCAATAACAGAATGACAGAAAATTTCCAAATATTTGGAGATTTAACAATGTGCCTCTAAATAACACATGGATCAAGGAAGAAGTCTCAAGAAAAAAATATAATCAACTAAATAAAAATGAAAATAGTTTAAATAGTTGAATAGTTAAATAGAATAGTTGAATAAATAGTTGAATAGTGAAATAGAAGGTTGGGGAATTATAGCAAAGAAGGCAGACTGTAACAAGAGAATCTAACTGTATTACAACCTCATTGAAGGAGGTGGGAAATAATATATATATTTTTTTTTTTTGAGAAAGAGTCTCACTCTGTTACCCAGGCTAGAGTGCCATGGCATCAGCCTAGCTCACAGAAACCTCAAACTCCTGGACTCAAGCAATCCTCCTGCCTCAGCCTCCCAAGTTACTGGGACTACAGGTGTGTGCCACCACACCTGGCTAATTTTTTCTATTTTTAGTAGAGATGGGGGTCTCGCTCTTGCTCAGGCTGGTCTCGAACTCCTGACCTCAAGTGATCCTCCCACCCCGGCCTCCCAGAGTGCTAGGATTACAGGCGTGAGCCACCAGCCTGGCTGGGAAATAAGATATTGACATAAGTAATTCTGGAAATAAGACAACAGCACAGGAACTATACACAAACATTGGAAATAAGAATAACATTATTCTGGAAATAATAAATAATGTTCCAGAATAACATTATTCTCGAAATAAGACAACAGCACAGGAACTATACACAAACATTGTACCCTAGTTGATAAAGATGTTCCCCCTGGGGATGCAGTTAACAATTCTGAATGGGCTATACATGTATACTTGGATTGGATAATGAAGTTACTATGGCAGAAGGTGGAAACCAAATGTCTAACTGTTGGAGTAGAAATTTTCAGATCAGCAAAGGGAGGAGGCTAGAATGATCCCTATAGCAATGGGTTAGAATTGGAGACATCAGTAAGAATTCATATTTAACTTAATATAGATGCAAATGGGTACAGATAGAAATAATTATAGATATTCATACATACAAGTACCAGTATACACACACAATTTTTTTTCCCTGTCAGCTGAGGGGGCCTGAAAGCAATGACTTGTCATTAGCAATGAGCATATTAGATCTTTTTTTTTTTTTTTTTAAAATACCATTCTACTTGGAGAAATGGCTGATTGTAGCACTGGGTCATGAAATATACAAATGAATCTGGAGCATCTTGTAGTAGCAGAAAGCAAGGAATTGCTAAAGTACACCCAAGAAACCTCAGCCCCTTAATGAGAGTATACCAAAGGAGCAGAGGAGCCAGCTGAAAGAACTCCCAATGACCAAAGCTGGAACAATTCGAACAAAGCCTCATAATACAGTAAAGTAGTACTGGGTTATAATCCAAACAAAGTATAAAATAAGTATCCATAAATATATACTGATATAAATGATTGAATACATTAATAAATGGAGAGAAAATATAAATCTTCCATGCAGAAGTATTCCAAATACTTTTTTTTTTTTTTTTTGAGACAGAGTCTCGCTTTGCTGCCCAGGCTAGAGTGAGTGCTGTGGCGTCAGCCTAGCTCATAGCAACCCCAAACTCCTGGGCTCAAGCAATCCTGCTGCCTCAGCCTCCCGAGTAGCTGGGACTACAGGCATGTGCCATCATGCCCGGCTAATTTTTTCTATATATATTAGTTGGCCAATTAATTTCTTTCTATTTATAGTAGAGACGGGGGTCTCGCTCTTGCTTAAGTTGGTTTCAAACTCCTGACCTTGAGCAATCCGCCCGCCTTAGCCTCCCAGAGTGCTAGGATTACAGGTGTGAGCCACCGCGCCCAGCCCCAAATACTTTTTTAAAATTTCATGTAGATACTCTGCACTCAAAGAACTAGAGCAAAATCCCCACTTCTTAAGTGGGTTGCATATAGTGACTTCCTTCCAAAGAGGTTAGAAAGCAGGAAAAAGAGAAACTTTACAGTGGAGAAACTTGACAAACACCTCAGCCAGGTGATCAAGATCAACATCAACAGTCATAAATCATGTTGATAGTATGCACCCTGGATGTGATATAATGAGAATAGTACTGTACTTCTGGGTTCTTCCTTCCAAAGACCCACAAGCCTGGCCTAATCATGATTTTTTTTTCTTAATCAGACAAATTTCAATAGAGGAGTATCCTACAGAGTACCTAACTACTACTCCTCAAAACTGTCAAGGTCATCAAAAACAAGGAAGATCTGAGAAACTGTCATAGCCAAGAGGAGCTAAGGAGACATAATGACTACATGTAATAGGATGGGATCGTAGAACAGAAAAAGGAGATTAGGTAAAAACTGAAGAATATGAATAAACCATAGACTTTAGTTAATTCAAACAAATCTAAGAAAAAAAGACAGCCAGACAATTGGGTTTTACATGTACTGTTATTCATCACCACAACCCTATGATGCAAGACCTTTTATTATTGGGATAGAAGACAGCTGAGTATATTTGTAGGCTAAGAGAAAGAATCTAATTGACAATGAGCGATAAGTAATAGGTTAGAGGGGAAATGATTGATCAAGCAAGGTTAAGTTAAGGTTAGTCTTAAGGCTGGGTGTGGTGGCTCACGCCTGTAATCCTAGCACCCTGGGAGGCCGAGGCGGGTGGCTAGTTTGAGCTCAGGAGTTCGAGACCAGCCTGAGCAAGAGCAAGATCCCTGTCTCTACTAAAAATAAATAAAAATAGAAATTAGCTGGACAACTAAAATATATATATATATAAAAAATTAGCTTGGGCATGATGGCACATACCTGTAGTCCCAGCTACTCAGGAGGCTGAGGCAGAAGGATTTACTTGAGTCCAGGAGTTTGAGGCTGCTCTGAGCTAGGCCGACTCCACGGCACTGTAGTCTGGGCAACAGAGTGAGACTCTATCTCAAAAAAAGAGAGAAAGGTTAATCTTAAGCTTGCCTCTGTATCAGAATCCCCTGAGGGAGCTTGTTAAACCCCAGACACCCCTCCTTCAGGCCCCCATTCAGATTCTGATTCTGTAGATATGGGTTAGGTGTTTTTAACAAGAATTCCAGGTGATTCCAATTCAGGTGAGCCAAGGACCACAGGTTGAAAAACAATCAAGGGCTCTGATGAAGCTATTAATCTTGGACAGAGGAGAGAGAAAACACTGGAGGACGTTTGTGGGCCAGGAGTTGGTGAGTTTATCTCTGGCGGCCTCATATCTCTGTGAAGTAGGATGTGATATCTTGGCCAGCAAGGAGCAATTTGGAGCAGCGGGGCGCTAGGAGAAAGCAGACAGGTTGGGAACAGACTTGGTAGGAGTAGGAGAAGAATCCTACTGGATGGGATAGGGAAAGGGATTCTTAAGCAACTCTGATCCAGGGAAGTCAAAAATTGTAAAGAAGATACTGATTTTCTTGCGAGGGTTGGGGAACACAATTGCCATTAGTTTCCCACACAGCTTAAAAAGGGAGTAGGGAGAATGTAGTGCAAAACTGAAAGAAAACAGAATCCCAAAATTACAATTGTGAAGGTCCATCACCCAAAGGTCTCCACTAGAAAGGCAGCATGGTATAAAATGCTCGAGCTCTGGAGCTAGTTGGACCTCCTAGCCAATGCCATTTAGTTAATCTTTCTAGTCTCCTTATTTGTAAAATGGAGGTAGGTAGCAATAGTCCCCACCTCATGCAATCGCAGTAAGAGATGGAAATAGCTAACACAGGTCAAATTATCAGACCAATGCCTGGCTCACGGCAAATGCTCAAGTGAATGTTAGCTCATTCCTATTCCACAAATGATACTTAGCTTGAATATTTGTGCTCTAACATTGCAACGGTGCTTGCACACAAATATTCAATCTTACTTCAGATATAAATATTTTGTCTCCATTTTACAGATAAACCAAATAAAAAAGTAAAAAAAAGTCATCTGCTTGAGTTCATACAATTAGTATGTGACCAAATAGGAAATGGAAACCAGGTTCCCAAATTCTAGCTGCTTTTTCTGAGTGTCTGTTATCTGCCAGGTATTAAGGAAGGTGTTTTCTAACACATCACCACTTGCTGAGTATTGCCACTACTATCAGTTGAGGAAATTGAGGACAAAGGTTAAAGGTTAAAGATAAAGAGGTGCTGATACTAGGCCTGGAGCAGAAGTCAGACTGGCTCTACTTAGGTGACTTTCACCTCTTTGGATCGAACATATGCTCCCTGTTATAGTTTGGCCTCTTGTCCCCTCCAAATCTCATATTGAAATTCCATCCCCAGTGTTGGGGTGGGGCCAGGTGACAGTGTTTGTGTCATGGGAGTGGATCCCTCATGAATGGCTTGGTGTTCTCCCCACAGTAATGGGTGAGTTCTTGTTTTATTACTTCACTCAACAGCTAGTTGTTGTAAAAGAGCCTGGCACCACCTCCACCTCTTCCTCTTGCTCCTTCTCTCACCACATGACAAGCCTGCACCCCTTCTCCTTCCACCTAGATTGGAAGCTCCCTGAAGCCCTCACCATAAGCAGATGTGGATGTGTTGCTTCTTGTACAGCCTGCAGAAGCACCAGCCAGATAAACCTCATTTCTTCATAAATCACCCAGCCTCAAGTATTCCTTCCTAGCAATGCAAAACAGACTAACACACTCCCCACCAGCGTGGCTGCCTCTGAATGCTACATACTGGCACTTGCTAGCATCTTTGAGAGAAACAGAGATAAAGGAATCTCAGTCCTGTCCAAGAAAAGCTCATAGCTTTGTGGAGAATATAAATTAAGCACACACCCAGCTGCAACACAAGGTGAAAGGTGCTGTGGGAGTCCCTTCCAGCCTGAGGTGCCATTTGGAGGCCAGCCCTGAGGAGAATAGGATTGGAGGGTGTGGAGGAGAATAGGATTGGAGTGTGTGCATGAGGGGATGAAGTTGAGTGCGGGGAAGGGAGGAGGGCAGCAGCAGGAATGCACAAGCTGAGTGGACAGGCAGACGTAAGGACCTCCCAGGAATAGCCAACAATTAAGCCAGTATATGCAGAAGGCTTTTGGAAGGTAATATTCAAAAGGGAATTTGAAATGTTTGCAAGGAACTAGGAGTATGAAGCTAACGAGTTTAAACTTCCTCTTTTTTAGGCAACAGGGAACCATCAGAGTTGGGTTGCTTTTATTTTTTTGCAAGTGCTTTTTAAAATCAACCCTTCTTTATTTTGAGGTAATTGAAGGTTCATATGCAGTTGTAGGAAGTCATCCAGAGACAGCTCACAGGTAACTTTTACCCAGTTTTTCCCACAGTAATATCTTGCAAAACTATAGTCAGTATCACAACTAGAATATTGACATTGATACAATCCTCTGATCTTATTCAGATTTCCCCAGTTTCACTTGTACTCATTGTGTATGTATCTAACTCTGTGGAATTTTATATAAATGTAGGTTTGTGTATCTACAATCACACAGAGCTACAGAACAGTTCTATCACCACAATAATCTCATGTTGCCCGTTTGCAAACATATCCACCTTCATCCTATGCCCCCTGCTTCACCCCTAACCCTTGGCAACTACTCTAATACACCATTTCTATCATTTTGTCATTGTGAGAATGTAACATAAATGGAATCATACAGTATGTAACGTTCCGTGATTGGCTTTTTTCTCACACAGCATAATTCTTTTGAGATTCACCCAAGCTGTTGCATGTATCAATAATTCCTCCTTTTTATTCCCGAGTCCATGATATGCATATGTTGAAGTCAAACAAAATATAGAGAGATAAGTTTCTAAACTTAAAACATTTTATTTGGGAAGCAAGAATTGTGATTCAGAGCATACACATAGACCAAAGACTTTTGGTATGTCCGAAGAACAAAGAGAGTTTTGTTCTTTAACAAATAGCTTTACAAAAAGGAGAAATGTTTCATATTGTTTTGGAAAAAAGCTCATTGGCACTAGTAAAGTTTTAGGGGAGTTGCCGACGGCTGATTGGTGATGGTGGTGGGTAAAACTAGGGGAAAAAAACCCAGCGAGTTGTTTCAGTAAGTATTACCTAAAACTGTTTGCAGGTTATAAAGGCCAATTTCATCAGCCAGGCTTGCAGAGAATTAAACTCTTGGAGCACTGATATGTCCTTCAGATGCTTTTCCTCCCTGGGCATCTGATTTAGTTGGGTGTGACAAGAATGACCCAGTTTGTATGATCAACTTTCACATTTATTCCTTTTGCTCAAGATCTTTCTCTGAAAGTATGACTGATCAACCATCTTGAAATTAGACTTAATTGTCCCTCAGTGTTGGAATAGACCTGTCCTGGTTGTCTCTGTCCCAGGTTGGGAGGACTGTATGTGGATGCATGTCAGGGACGTGGGCCACATTTGAGCAACAAAGAGGACAGAAGAAAAAAATTTTCTCAGGGTCGGTTTGTCTGGAGTCCAGCATCAAACTCCATCTTCTCAGTTCCGTACACATCAGCAGTCACCTTGAAGCACTGGACTAACATTATGTCGTGGGGAAAACTGGCTTTACAAAGATTAGGCAGGTGGTAAGAACAAGATTAAAAAGTCATAAGGCAAAAAAGTTAACAATAGAAAAAGTAGGCATTAAAGGGATAAGAATCTCATTACAATATGGGGAGCCTTTTTTTTTTTTTT
>VSMD01044437.1:0-25000 GCA_008750895.1 Mirza zaza
AAATAAGATCATGGCCAACCCTGTATAACCATAGAGATGGGCTGGTTGTGCTCTTCTGTGTAGGTAAAATGAAGATAGTAGTAATGAAAAATCTCTCCTCGAAGCTCATCCACCTTAGGAAAATAAGATACTTTTAAAATAATTCATTGATAATCAGAAGGTATTTCCAAATCATAATTACTAAATGACATCAACATCTCTAAATTGACTTGATCTGTGACTTAAGAACTCAACTGACAGGCTCCTGTAGCAGGAAAGGTACCAAAATTACAATGACCCACATGAATACTGAACCAACTACCTACAAATTAGGAGTTTAACCACAATGACCACAATGACCCATCTACCAAGGGCTGTTTCACTTGAAAAGTTCTATATGTAACAATACGTCTCTACTTTTCCGAAACCCCACCCTCAATTCATTCAAGAATTTTTTTCTTAGCAAGGTTAATCTGGAATGGAATGTACTATATCTGTCCTAAGGCCAAGAGGTGGCACTGAGTCCAACAGGTGTAAACAAAAGGTATCAATTTGGTGAGATTGATAGGCTTATAACTCTCTATACTTAAAAGAAGGTTTTCAACACAAGTTACTTCAGAAATAATAAATCTTTCATCAGACTGTGTAGGACAATGTGCTCCCAGGTATGTGAGATCAAAACTGATTTCTTAATGTCTGCTATCCGAGAAGTTCATTAAACACTGCTATATGGCACCCAAGGTTTAGTTTTAAGATGTGTGTTCATTTTCGTCCAAGAGACAGCTACAAGTATAGGCAGAATATGTGTCACAGTTGGCTCGCCTAGCATATCCTGCATGAATAGTCAGCAAAAAAGATAAGACGTTTACAGATTTTAAAAGCCCACCAACAGCAATACATGAACTATAATGACAGGACAAAGGCTCACTCCAAAGGACATTCAACTTGATAAAGGTGTCACTATTCACAGTTATACTCCTTCCATTATATTTTTCTTATAAAAGAATGTATTTAACACTTTCTTCAATTTTCCCTAGAAATGTATCTTTTGCTAAATGACAGATAAATTCCACCAAGAAATTTAAGACTGATTTTATTACCTTCACCACTCCAATCCTCTATCAAGAGGCGACACTTCCAACATGAAAATATTTTAGCAAGCATAGTGTTAAGTTAAAGTGGTATCTTTGCCATAGTGGGTAGAGGGGAGGATGGCAGGGACTAGAAAAAGAATTTTTAAATCCCTGTTGCATTATCTACCAGATGTAAGTGAATAATAACTAATATGTCTGCAGCCTCAGCCTTAATCTTAAAACAAATGATAGTATTCAAATATAATATTTCACACATGCAGACTGATAACAGGTTTTTCCTTCCTTTATTTCTTGAAGATTCTGTGAACGACACAATACAAAGTACAATGTATTTAATGAAAGGTTTCCAGGCTGATTTCCCTACAGGTTATTTTCTTTCTTTTCTCTGGAACCCACACACGGGGTATACTGCAGGGACCAGGGGTGTATATAAAAATAAACTATGAGCCAGTATCAGAGCTGATACCCTTCTCCTGCAGGGGCAAGTGAATTATTAGATCTGTGTCATGAGTGGTTTTTTTTAATATGCCATTGTTCCCACTTGAGCACATTAAATTTTCCATATCCACTTTTAAACCAATATAACCTTTTTTTCCTTGTTCATAATGTTCATGCTGTACATTAACAGGCAGAAAATCCAATAGCTTAAGTCATCATATAGTAGTTATATGTAAAGCTTACTGGATGAAAACCTTTTGCATTTTTCCCCTCTTTGAACTAGTACTATATGGAGCTGGCTAAAATCCTACGAAAAAAAAAATCCTAGGAAAAAAAAATACCTCCTGGGAAACTGTACTAATTTTTTTTGTCTTTTATGATTGATCACAAATCTATTTTGAATATTACATATTTTTTAAAGTTTATTATAACTCTGGTTCAACATCTTTTAGCCCAACGAATTGAAGGTGCTGGAATCTTTTGGTCTGGAAGATGTGTTTGCCAATTATTTTTGCACTAGTGCACATAAACAGGGAGGACTGGATCTTAGGTATGAGTTATACATTCCTGTACAAAATAATTGTATATTCTATGAAGACTGATTCTTTTTCTGGAGAAATATACAACAACACAAGGGAAATCTTGTACTAGCAACATAACTGAAGTGGCAAGATACAATATTAGAAAAACAGAGCTACTTTCATTACTGTGATGCTGTGTGTCAGAATGTCTCTCCTTAATGAACCTGTTTGCAATAAGACTCTGGGTGCAAAGAGGCTATTTAGAGAGACTATTGTGTCTATAGCGAGTCCTTCAAATATCTTCCCACCATTAGACATGCCGCATTGACCAATTCTGTCCTGATTGCTGTTCTTTTTACTATCAAGGGACATTCTTGCCCAGACAGACGGATGGATCAGACATTGCAGTTCATAAAATGTTTACACTGTACACACACACACACATACACTATGGTACAAGCTACTGAGCTCCAGATCACATGCAGAGTTGAATGTGGCAGTGTCATATGAAGGCTTATGACTTTCTGATATCAATGAAAGGATTTAGGTTAAACTTTGCTCATTCAGGCTGCCTGTCACTCTCAACAAAAAGCCTTCCCCACCCCCACCCCCACCACCGCCAGCCCTTTCAGTATATGCCCATACCCATTGCTCACATGGGATCACTTCAGGCAAGTGTTTTCTGTGTCACAAGGTTTTCTTATTCTGTTGAGATCTTTCTAATAGCTGACAAGAAAAGAGGACTACACATGTCATGCTATCAAAAAAAGGGCAAGGGGCAGTGCAATAATAATAATAAAAGAATAGTCCAAAAGGCTTCCTAGAAAGATTTTAAATACCAACTCATAGTGACAGCCTCCAAAAACAAGGGACTTGTCCCTAAAGTAATTGAAGCATCTCTGGCTAAACCAGCGGCCTTTTTACCAAGTCTAAACATGTCAGTCTGAGGTGCTTGGAGAAAAGTTTCCTTTCATCTTACTCTGTACATGTTCTTATCAGCTGCTGGGTGTTGCTTTAGCCTCATACCCTCATACACCTACAGGCCAACCGATCCTCTACAAAAGTCCTTTTCCTCATATGCTTTCTCTAACAGTATATTCTTTCTATTAAAATACAAATAATGTGCCTGCCATTCAACTGCAGGGTTTTTTTTTTACCCCTCCCATCCCAGCTGTCAAATAGGAAAAACTTCAAACCCAAAGGCCCAAATCGCCAGTACGGTCCTAAGTACAACTACTACTAGTTATATCTGATAAAGAACCAGAGAATTATACACAGAACTGAATCTGGATCCAATGAACCAAATACATCCAATGACACTCTCAATTCCCATTATTTTAAAATTCCTGTCACCTCCTCCTCCTTTCTGGGCTCAACCTTATATTCTAGCATATCTGACGTATAGGCTATCACCTGTTCTGTGGCTAATTTCCAAAGCCATTTGGAATATCTATATTTCAATGTTTATTTTCTCATCCAATTTTTAAATCTCCATTGTGATAAAACTTTAAAATAATGCTTCTATTAAAATTTCCTTAAACATTTATTAAAAACTTACAAGCATTTCTTAATCAAGACTATTTGCATTATTGTGAATCTGTTTAAACATATTGAGTATATCTGCCTGAAGATTTAGGAGCTGGAGGGATAGGTACATAGAGATCTGGTGGCATCACCAATTTTCTACAAAGAAAACTGTAAGCGATTTAAGGAAACTTGTCTTGGTACAAACAGCCTAGGACCCTAATCAAGTCTCTGGAAGCCTTTTCTACTGGCATTTCCACACAAGACTGTAGCTCTATATCTAGTGACCCTCCTATATGTTGTTTTTGTTTTTTAAACAAGTGCCAGATCTAATAACATATGCTCAGTTATACTGCCAATACAGAGAAAAAGATTACAGGTAATTATAAAGAATATAGATAATCCAAAAATTATTTCTATGTTCCTTTAGAACAGTTATTCTCAAAGAATGGTCTCAGGACCAGCAGCATCTAGGAACTTGTTAGAAATGCAAATTCTTAGGCCCTCGCCTGGATCTACAGAATCTAAAGACCTAGATCCAGCAATCTGTGATCACAGATGCAAGTGATTCTGATGCATGCTCAAGTTTAATAATCATGGCTTTAGAATATAGAATATGACTTACTTAAGTCCATATTAAAATTATTTAAAATAGCAAATGCTCCTTAAGGATATAATCAACCAGCGGCTATAGGCCAATAAACAAACACAAAGGAAGAAAAAAGAGAGCTGGATTTGGGGATTTATAATGACCTGAATTGTAATATCCCAATTTAGGGCAACAGACAATTAAGTGCAAAGATGTGTTTTTTTAATTGTACTATATAATACAAACCACTAATTCTTTTATTTGTAAGAAAGCAAGCACTTTCATAATAATTATTAAAATTTACACAATTTCAAGTTTGAGATGATGTGATAGAAAATATAATGCAAACAAATTAACGAGGTTAATCATAGGATCAATGGAAAGAAATATTAGCCAACATTAAGGGGTAATTATTTAAAAGTTAAAGCTCAGATAGAACAGCAATATGGGGCAGACAAAGGCAAGATGAAGAGTCTTTGCCAAGGTAGAGGTGGGGGTATGAAGAGATTAGAACACTAGCACCTGACTAAGAACAAAACAAGAAAGTGAAGAGAGAAAAAGTGGGACATTCTACCACATGAACTGTAATATTACAAAAGACCTGCAAAAAGAGGACCAAGTTTGAACTGAATTTGTCACTAAACCTCAGAAAAATTATTTATGAGAACAGCTACTCAGGAGGTAAAAAGTATGTCAGATTTTGATTTTGATGCAAAATCAAAACTGTTTATAATAACAAGTTGTATACAACCTAAAAGTCCACTCAAGGAGAACCTGGTGGTGGTAATTACGAGACTTCAATACGATGGAATTCTATGAGGCCACAAAAAATAATGTACATCGATTACTGATCACTGAAAAATATCTACATTAAGTAGAAAAAAGAAATTAAGCAAAACACATAGTATGACTCAACTTCCGTTTCAAAAACCATGTTAACACATGTATGTATATGTGTGCATAGAATAAAATCCAGAAGACTATAAATTACAATGGCCACAGCAGGTATTGGATTACAACTAAATTTTATTTTCTTCTCCCTTTTTCTCTATTTTCTGAATTTTCTTGTTTTATAAGTGAAAAACAATTATTCTCATAATGAGGAAATCATAAAGATACATGCATACAGATTTTTTAAGGCAATAAATGATGTTCTCAACTGGCAGGGACCCAAAGGAGTACTGCTGCCAGGCAGAGGTATTAAAGCAATGATAAAATTCTAGAGATGTCACAAAAACAGGATTCAAAGACAAAGACACAGACTTTGGAAGAAAAGAAACCCTAAACTATTATATCTTAATGTGTGTGTGTATATATACACACATATATATATATACACACACACACATATATACACACACACATATATACACACACACATATATACACACACATATATATCTTCTTTACAGCCAAAAAAAAGCAATATCATCAAACTGACCTAGATCACTATATTCAAAACATTAATCCAAATAAGAAATAGAAAGGACATAGTTTACTAAGCACATATTATGTAACAGACACTTTCACATAATATTGCCTTCATCGCAATTTGCAAGTTATCATCTCTATTTTGCAGATAAGAGGCTCAAAGGAAACAAACACACTTCTGATATACCACGGACTCCAGAGTTCATGCCTAGTTTACTTTCAAGCCTGAGCTCTTTCCACTGCACCAACCTCCAAAAGAGATCCTTAACGCATAGTTTTTTGTTGTTGTTATTTTGTTTTGTTTGTTGAGACAGAGTCTCACTCTGTCTCCCCAGCTGGAAGGCAGAGACATCATCATAGCTCACTGCAACTTCAAACTCCTGGGCTCAAGCAATCCTGACTTATTCAGCTTTCTGAGTAGCTGAGACTATAGGGGTGGGCCAACAAACCCAGCTGATTTTTCTTTTTTCCTTTTTCCTCTCCTCTCCTCTCTTCTCTCTCTTTTTTTTTTTTTTTTTTTTTTTTTTTTTGTGAGACGGGGTCTCCCTCTTGCTCAGGCTGGTCTCAATCTCCTGCCCTCAAGTGATACTCCCGCCTCAGCCTCCCAAAGTGGTAGGATTATAGGCACACACCACCAAGGCTGGCTTAACACATAGTTTTAAAGTGGTATAAGCTAAAATTTGGGATGCCCAAACAACTTCAGAAAGGACCCCATTACCTTCTGTTAAATACAAAATAAATATGAGAGATATGAAGAGCGGAAAAGGCAGCTAGAGCCCAGTGTGAGGCAGCCATGCAGGCAGGATATGTTAAGGGCTCTGACCTGTAAAAGAAAATGACATTTTTGGAAATGTTCCCTTTGCCTGCTTTTGGGGATCATAGTGGTAATGCAATGATCAAACTAAAGATATTGATTAGTCCGTTACCAGAAGGAGAGGAAAGCAAATTTAAAAAGTATTAACAGTTAAGAGGTAAAACTGACAAGATCTACTGACTGATGTGATACTCTCTTAAGCCCAACAACCATCTGAACTTAATTCTAAACATATTTATATACAGCTTCAACACTAACAAGCTTTGAAGGCATCTCCAATTTGGGGTCTTGCAACATCAGTTCTTTCTTAGTTTTTGCCTTTTATAGAGCACATCTACCCAAATTCATTTGGATATTTAAAAGTATTTGATTCACTAACTGATGAATAAATAATGAAATACTATTAGGCAAAAAAAAAAGGAATGAAATACTGATATACAGTACAACATGGATGAACCTTGAAAATACTATAAAAGTAAAAGAAGCCTGTCACAAAATACCAAATACAGTATAATTCCATTAGTATGAAATAACCAGAAAAGGCAAATCCATAGAGAAAAATATCAGTGGCTGCCCATAGGTAGGGGAATGGCAGTGTAGGGGAGTGAAAGCTAAAGGTTACAGGTTTCTTTTTGAGGTAATAAAAATGTTCTAAAATTGGCTGCAGTGATGGCTGGAAACTCTGTGAATATACTAAAATCCACTAAAACTAATAAAAACATCTTAAGTAGGTGAATTGTATGGTATAAGTTATATTGAAATAAAGTTGTTTTTTTTAAAAAAGTATTTAGGTTTTTTCAGATTCTTACTGAATATGATGTATTAGACACTAAGGTGGACACAGGATGAACAGATGAAGACACCAGGATTTCAGCCCTAGAAGAAAACAACATCTGCAAAAAATAAAACCCCTGAAAACCAAGTGGTTTCTAGCATTAGAATCATCTACCTGGTTCTGTGGGAAACAATCCTCTTGACAACTTTAAGAAAATATGTTTACCTAAAAACAATTCCATTTTTCTTGTGATTATTAATTCCACTGAGGCATTTATCTACAGAGATAGATATATTCAAAGTCACTAATCAAAAAGGTTAATCATGCACTTAAAGAATATTCCCTATAAAAGATATAATTCCTCTGTTTTAAAAAGAAAAATCACAGGATAAAACACTTTTAGAGATACATGAGCACCCTTAAAAAAAACTAGATACAAGAGTTTTATATTTTATTAACAAATAACACTAGCCATTAGTTTCATGTCCTGCTGCATAACATCTAGTTCATCTTAATGCTTTTACTGAACAGATGTAATGGAGATTCATTTTCAAATGTGCAGAACAAGCAGGTATCTTGAAGA
The DNA here is from genome assembly GCA_008750895.1 of Mirza zaza. NCBI lineage: Eukaryota > Metazoa > Chordata > Mammalia > Primates > Cheirogaleidae > Mirza > Mirza zaza. The sequence goes on from VSMD01044437.1 coordinate 7,749, forward strand.
TTACTTGTCTAAACCGACAAAGATCTGGATTCAAGATCTCATGTTATCAGTGCTGGACTGATATTTGGTATTGGGTGGGGTTGTGACAGGAGAGACAAACAGTGCATATATATGAAAAGAAGCAGGGGCACAGAAGAAAGGCCACACCTTTTTATTACCCAAAGGAAATAATGAGAGACTTAATTAAATGTTTAAATATAATACAAACACACTCACAGTAGCAATACTTAAAACAGCAAAAAGTTAGAAGCAACCTACTTTTCCAATAACAGGGTTTGTATAAAGAAATAATAGTTCATGATAGAATATAATATAGCTATTAAAATTTCCATTTTACAAATACCCCAATGATATGAAAACAATGTTCTTTTCTATTAAGTGCAAAATAACAGTTATAAAATAGCATATTTCATATCATCTCAATTTTATAAAACCAAAGATGCAAAGGAAAAATTTGAAAGGAAGTTACAAAATGATAAGATTATCTATATAACATGGCTATGATTTTTAAATTTTGGTAGTTTTGTATAATTCAAATTTTCTTTTAAAAAATTGAGTATTTTTGGGGGGGGGAGTTTATAGTCATTTCTCATCTTCTCATCAAATAAAATGCAGAGGAAAAATTTTCTGATCCAAAATGAGAGTACTAGCTATCTGAGTTCTAACTACCTAAAGTTTTAACATATTAGTCGCCCAAAGGGCCAAATTTTCTATTTATTCTGGACTTTTACCAATGCTGTTCCTTGTGCCAGGAACATTTGTAGCTGCTCTTCTTACACCGCTTCATCTGGCTAACTCTGAAGAATAAGGTGGCAGAAGTGTCACTTCCTCCAAGAAATCTTTGAGCACCACTCCTGTAAATGCTGATGGAACTCTGGGCTTAGGGTTGCACAGTATTTCACAGTAGTTCCCCGATATCGTGGTTGTCTAGTTTCATATTCTCCTCCCCTACCAGACTCTAAGCTACTTTGAGGGCCAAAAATATATCTGCTGTGTTTACTGCTATATCCATTATAATTCCTAGCACACAGTAACGACTTGATAAATATTTTTTAATAAATTAATATATTAGCAGTAAATAGTCTACCTTAGAGGCTAAGCATACCCAATTCTTAGAAGCATTTACTTTGAGGTAAACCAGAGGTGTGTGTTGCATGTAATGAAAACATCAGAGTGTAATCATTCAGTACTTTAAGCAAAAGACAAGTTGTATGTTGCTCCTATTTTCAGAGTTCAAAAATCTGAAAGAATGACTGGAACAGAAAGTTAAATATATCCAATAGCAGGGTATTAAATATGTTAATGTCTTAAATACACTACTTGCAAATAAACAGAAGTAAGGTGCAATTAAGGGAGTCAATTAAAATAGATTATATCATATTTCCTAAACTTGGTTACCATGGATCAGATTCAGATGTTGCTTTTATTCATAAGCTTGGAAAAGTAAATAAAACATTCTGTACACTGCTCACCATAAACCTTAACTTGCCATTCAAATTTAATCTAAACACAAACATAACCCTAAAATCTCCTCCTGTCCCACAAATACTCAAACAACCAAAATCTGATTTCCAGGACGGTAGTTTTGCTCCACAAGTACAACATTTATGCTGAAGAGATAAATTATGCAAATCACAATGGTTTATGCTTATGTAATATCTAAGCTTATTCTTTAAAATCTACAAATTTACCCAAAGCTCAGGTTGTCTAATGAAACAATTTTACTATTTAGCAGAGTTTTAATATTGATTTAGATTTAAGATCTATTTGGGAAGAGCTGATAAAAGCTTCAAACAATATGAGCTGCTCTGTATTATTTACTTAGCACTTGATCATGGTATCTATACAACAAACTCAAGCTAAAAATTAATTCACAAATTAAACCTCTATTTCATTTAAACCTTTACTGTACTCGCCTTCCTTCCATGCTGTCTAGAAATGTTAAAAAATTTAAATGAAATATGCAGGTCACGATGTTTAAACTAGATCACTCATCACTATCTCAGTTATGAGACAACCTAATTAGCCAAAAGTATATTGGTAAATTTTCCAAATACAAGTTGTTTCATTCTTTTAAATTTTAAAAAGTTTTTCTGATCCATACATAAAAATGTTGGAAGGTTTTTTTAAAAGAATTAAAAATTTCAAAAAAAGTGATTAGGGACATTTCAACTAATAGGAGAATAGCATCCAATTTTCTTTTCCTTTTGGCAAAAATTCAAAACTTCTGGTTAAAACAAAGAAATCCTATTCAAGGAATAGAGGGAAGCATCACATGAATAAGAAACAAACATGACCAAGAGACTTCTTAGCCCAAGAGACTTCGCTGCCGCACTATTCTAACACTGGTGATTCCAGGAGCACGTCCCAACCCTGGAGTTGCTCACAGTGAGTTGGGAAGGATGGAATGTAAACAGATAATTAGGGTTCCCTGTGTTCAGTGGATGCTGCCCTAAGGTCTTTACAGTAGTCTGGTGCTACTTTTTTTCATGGAGTAGTTACTTGGGCACCTACCACCACTAAAAATAAATAAGACAAAGTACTTTCAAGAATTTTTAAATCTAGTTTGGAGCACTACACAAATGTACAAATAATTGTCCCACAAGGGACAAAGTAATAAGTGCCTTAAGAAAAAGACTGTAAAATAAGAAGAATGCCTAGGAAACAATAGGGCTAGGACACATTATCAAAAGAGTGTTGGAGAGAGATGGAGGTAGAAAGATAAGCTGGCCTACCATCAAGTAGGGCACTGAGTACAGAGTCACAGCTTAGTTTGGACTAGAAAGAGTCTGCAATAAGGGAAGTTTTGGCACTGAGCAGTGACAAAATCAGAGAATTTTGAAAAAGCCTTCAATCCCAATGGGTAGAGTGCCCTGGAGAGAGCTTGCCAGTGAAGTGACCAGTTACTACAAAAAGCCTACAGTAGGGCAGTGAGAATGAAAAGGAGTAACAGAGACATGAATTTACTTTATAAACCACCCCCTGCCCTGCAACTCCATAGAAAGCATAATGAGACTTCTTTTAAAAGAGGGGACAGTTCCAGGAGACAATGCAAACTAAAACAATCTACTTACAGGACCCTGCAAGTGATGGGAATAGGAAAAGAAACAGGAAGATGATGATTATTCAAGTTTTTAAGCCTATGAGGCTGGAAGAACAGCTGTCACTTCTAGAGGCTTTGGTCTAGAGGTTTCTCTGTATGTGCTCATGCTACAAAGTATTTCAGAGACAGCTTCAGGTACGGATTTTTGGAAAGGCAATGTGCTTGCATTTAATAGAAATAACTAGAACCTTAAGCCCACCTGTGCTGAACCCAACTTCCCACTAGGTAAGGCTAATTTGTGCCCACAATTAAGCTCTCACTACAGTGCAAGACTAGACTACCCATGCCTTAAAGTATCCCACTGGCAAGGTTTCGGTCGCAGCCTTCTCGTCCTGTTTGACACTATGGATGAGCAGCTGTTCTATCTTTCACAGAGGCCAGAATTACAAGAAGTTATACCACAACTGAAGACTTTGGGCCAGAGAAAGAATGAGTGGTTCAGGTGACTACTTAAGCTGATGGAAGTTCTTGCTATATATTTCTTGAAGGGGACTACTCAAATGCAGATTTAGTAAGACCTAAAGCTTATATACTTTGGGGGACCCTCTTTAAGAAACAATATTCAAGAATATATGCAAACTTTACAAAAACAAATAACTATGTGAACACATTGCTGGGGTCCTTCCCTGGGCCTTGAAGGAAAATCCACCTCTAGGTATATGCATGTATTTAGAAGCACAGTCCTAGAGCTCAATGGAACCTCTTTGGAAACTGAAAGGAAGGTGACAGTCTCAGGAATCACAGACATCTTCCTTTATAAGAAGCCAGCAGCTAACTTCCCTGAACAGCACCAAAAGAGTTAAAATTACCCAAAAAAATGCAGGCAAAAAGAGTTGAGTGGCTTAGCCTGGCTGATTACTCTTCTAAGGATCTCATTTGACAGGAGTATAATACAAAGAAAGTGTGTGCCAGTTTTTACAGAAAACATATGGGAACTTACCTGGGGAAATTTGCTTTCTCTTAACTAAACAAGGAGTCCTTTCAGGTATTTTGAGTTGAAATTGAGAAGGACATTCTTAATCATAGAAAATGTGGGAAAAGAGTAAGCCACTAGAGAATGGTGACCATGATACATTAATATTCAAATTCATTCCTGTGAAGGTGGAGGAGGACTAGAAGAGGAGTTACATTTTTACATACAAAGACCTGGTGTAGAAGGACGGGAGGAAAATATCAGTCTCTCTACCTGAATAAGCTTACATACAAGAGAGATTTTAAAAAAAAAAAAAAGATTAACAAATATTAAAGAAAAATAATTTTCCCCCCAAACTGTGGCACCTCAAAATAAAGTTACAACAAATACGAAACGTAAACTGGTAAAGCGAGAGCTCCCTTTTGTCCTGGATGCCCTGTGTACTCAGGGTTCCATGAGAATGAATGCTTTGACCAAACAAATTTCATCGGAACCCTATCTCTAGCTCTGAACTCCACCTGCAGGGAGGGGGAGATTCCCTGTACCAAATGTGGGGGATGAGCTCTGGTTCACCACAGGATGACTATGGCATAGGTGGGGCAGAAGGATCAAAACCGCAAAAATGAGCACCCTCAAGTGAAGGTCTTTGATCTGCAGCACAATAACCCCCACCCTGCAACTGGCCCCTTCCGCTCCCCCATCCCCAAACTCAACTCCCACCCGCCTACTCAGGCAGCTTCTTGCCCTTCCTACTTGTTAGTGGGAAGAGACTGGAAAGAGCAAAAGATCTGGCAATCAATGATTAAACAGGACAGGCTAGAGAAGAGTAACAGTGATTCCAGGCTCCCTTGGAAGTAATAAATGGCAGAAGGGACAGGAAGAGAGCCAATTAGTACATTCCTAAGCAAGAGAGAGCCAAAGAAAAGAAAGGAACTAAACACCGATTTTGCCAGTCTGCCTATCAACATCTCTCTTCTACTGATACGAAAGTGACAAGCAACCAAGACAAAAGCATAAAACTTCCAAGAGTGGCAAGAGCCATGGGCAGGGATAAACTAGTTCTGCCTCCATCATCATCTGTGATCCTGAGCAAGTCATCTCAGCTCCCTCTCTAGACTTCACCCCTTTTAACTGTAAAATGAAGGATGGGAAAACCAATGTTAGTTGAGTCTTTCTGGTGCTAGCATTCTATAACTCTAAATGTGTATATAAAAGAATATGGGCTCTGGAGCCAGAATGCCTGTTTTTAAATCCCAGCTCTGCCAGATCTAGCTGTCTTGACTTTATCAAGTCACCTCTTTGTGCCTCAGTTTCCCCACCTAGAAGAGAGGAGAATGATACTCTTTACCTCATGGTGCTATCCTGAGGATGAAATGCTATGTTAGCTGAAAATACAGTAGTGAACTTATTTTGTATCCAGTACCTCTTGGGTACAGGCATTTGTGTGGTAAATCACCTTTCTCTGAAAAGTTCCTCCTGGGGGGAGCAACTACTCTGGCTACCACTTGCCAGGCTGTGTCCTCTCCTAGGCCAGAGGTAGACAATATTGATCAAGCATAGAATTCTCCCCTGAGCCTGAATGTAGCTTCAGAACCCTCACTGAATCAGAGCTTGCACAAAAGATGAGTCAGCCACATCCTAAATATGGGTAATATTGTGTTCCTTTAATCACTACTTCTATCCCATGTGGTTCAAAGTGGTTCAAATGTAGTACCCTCAAAAATATAGTTCCAGAGAACTCCTTCTGGTGGAATGGATTTCTAGGATCTTTTAAAAAGAGAATTCACAGCCTGGAGCTATTCATAACTACTGAATTCTCTGACTTCCAGCTTCACAGACCAAGCAAACCATAGCTTCTCTGGAGACATTTATTCTACATTATCTGTGGAAAACAATGGGTAACCACAGATGAACTGAGTTAGTTGATACTATACGAAGAGGACAGTCCTCTTAAAAGTAACAACTTTGATTCGGTGATAGTCTACAGTCCAAAGCAAGGCCTTGGGAGCAAATTCTTGGTGGTGATGTGGTTAGCTGAAGAGAAATGAGCCCTTTTCCTTTCTTCCCCAGCAAGTGTGACTCAAGCAAAGATGAGAGGGTATGCCTCACGCCCTTCTGGGCTTCCTCGCAGGACAGTCCTATACACCTCAGCCTCAACATGTCCACCACACAGGGCCTCCTCTTTTCCACCTGTTACGCCTATATTCCTACCTCAGGTGAGGTCAATTGCACCTCCTACACATGTCTCACACCAAACCCCTCCTTGCCACTCTATTCCCTCTACTCCATTAGCATCTGGCTGAATCACAAGAAAAGCCGCTAGTCTTGCTCCTCTCTAATCCTTCCTCCAATCAAATCTCACAGATAATTCTGCTTAAAACCCAAAGGTTCTTACATGCAACGACATGGATGAAACTCAAAGGTATTATGCTAAATGAAAGAGACAGACTTAAAAGATTATATACTGTATGACTTCATCTATGCGACATTCTGGAAAAGGTAAAACTGTAATAGAGGCAGAAAACAGATCACTAGTTGGTAGGGACGGGGAGAGGTTAGTCACTCAGGAGCTCTGAGGGATTTTGGAGGCTGGTATAAATGTTCTTCATCTCAACTGTGGTTTTGTTTACAGTACTTCTATCAAACATACCAAATATACAGTAAAATGGGTCAATTTTATTGTGCATAAATTATACCTTAATGTAAAAGAAACTGGGGAGAAAACCCTATGGACTCTCCCCATTGCCTACAAGTTCTGTGGCATTCCTGACCTGGTCCCTGTCTTGCCCTACATACTCCAGCAACACCCAATTCTTAAAATATCCTGTGCTCTCCATGCGTATGTTTTGAAACACTGCCTCACTCTTCAACACAGCTTTTCCAAATTAACTCTTAAGTCCTCCAGGCTGTCTCCAAGCTGTCTTTCCCACCTCTCATACTCTAAGGCCATATGTCAGATGCCCTTCCTCTTGGCTCTCATAATATCTAGTTTTTCCTTACCTTATGTATTATACACATTATAGGTATGTGTTGCAATGTAATAATCTTGTATCTCATGAATCAACTGAGATGCGAATTCTGTGAGAAAAAGACTACTATTTATTCACATGTGTGTGTACCCTGGCACATGGCAGACACTCAATAAATCTATGTTGGGATAAATGTTTCATAAAGCCAGGTTTTGCCTGCCTACTTTATTACTGTATCCCACCACTGACAAAAGTACCTACTGGGCTTTATAAATACAAGTAGCCCTCACTTTGAATGATAATGCAATACCATAAAAGTGATCATGCAATCTGAAACCATGCAAAATAATCTTAATAACCAATAGGTATATCATTTTCTATGACCTTTAAATTTTTTTTGTCAAAAGATTAAAAAATGTCTCAGTCATAAATGTATAGGAAAATGAAAAAAAGTAAAACATTTATTTAGTACTGTAATTTGCTCTATAATTTCCTTAGTTGTGCAGAAGCTTTTTAATTTAAAACATCAGAAACTCTAACAATGAAAGTATTTTGTTTATGAAAAAAATGTATCAATAGTAGTTTGAACAGGGCTGGATTCTCACTGTATAATTCATGATTCTGAATAAGTATCTTTTCTGTGTCTTGGTAGACTGGCATACTCCTTTCTAAGTTTGGATTAGCTTCCAGCTTTTTATCCTTTGTGTTTCCATGGCTGTACAATAACTCTGAGAGTTCCTTTAATATGAATTTTTTTTGCCAGCATCCTTTTCTCTGTTACACATTCATCCTTTTAATCACAACCACTTTCTTAATTGATGCCGATAAGTTAGTTATCCCTCACTAAGTGTCCCGGCTGCATATATAGAGTCTCTAGAATGCTGGCAGAGTTGATATTCCCTGGATCAGCTATTTTTGTTTTTTTTGTAGAAACTTTGTTTACAATTAATTCAAATTTCACTTCCAGTTTTAACACTTTCCATTTCTTTGATGTACTTTGATCACAGATTTATCACTGGAAGACAAAGAGGCAACACAACTACACGTGTTGCTGTCTGTTCATGAACCAAACAACAGAAGAGCTAATGTATGGAATTTATATAATTACTCACAGTCAATATAACATGATAACTGAAATCTGAACAATGTTGCTAAAGGATTGGTGTGATTTAATTAGCCACAGTAACTGAAAATATGTATGCTGGAATCATGCAAGTGATAAATATCTGTATTTAATAAATAAAAATAAGTAATTTTAGAATGAATGAACTGGATCATCCCTGGGCCAAATTTAAGAAATAGGAATTGATGCCCTTCCTATTACACTTTCTGACTGATAATATCACAGAATTAGGCCTATTTCCTAAAGACCCAATTCAAAGACAAGTAAAACAGATTAGAGGAGAAATCTAGATTATAATTCCAACTCTGTTATTAGTAACAAAGTTACATACTGACAGTGTGTGTCTATGACTTGCCCTATTACATAAGGTTAATAATACTACCAACTTTACAGGGTGGTTATGAGGACCAAAGGAGCAACAGATAAAAAAGCATTTTCAAAAATCTAACTAGATACTATCATATCAACTATACACCAGGCACTACTGTAAGACCTTCTCAGAAAGAAAGACATGGTCATTGGAAAATACATAACATTGACTCCAAGTAGTTGGGAAAACCTAATTCACTATGACTCAACATCATAACCAGTTAGTTCCACTGCGACATTTTCAGGATTTTGACAAAAGAACAAGGATGTGTGATGTCCAGAAATCCAAGGAGTTAGAAAGACCATTCTAGACTGCAGAAGGAGCCAAAAGAGTGGAGTGGAAAAGTTCAAATATAGTCAATTATTTTATTCCAGTGAACAGAAGCATAAATACCAGAACAGAACCAACTAAGAAATAAAATTTACTTTGCAAGAATAAGGAAGGAATTGTATTTATCATAAGTGTATAAAAAAGTAAGAGTGCTATAAAAACAAAGTATGTAGAGCCAACAAACTTCATTGACATTTTCAGTACCACTGACCATGAAAGTTAATAGCACTGTTTGCTGAGGTCTGATTTCACAAGGAATTCCATATGGAACAGGAACGTGACAGCCTAATAAGGATGTATGATACAAAAGCAAGGGGATTAGGTTAACTAAAATAAGTGGATTCCTCTCTAAATATAATCTACTCATAAGGACACATTCAGAACATTTGTATCTCATTAGGGGTATTAAGTGAGAAAAGATTCTCAATATCAAACAGTCCTAATTATAATTCATCTTAGGAAATAAATGAGTTCTCTCAACTAAAAGGGAAAATATACTGCAAGAAACAGCTTTAATATAATAACAGGATTGTCAACAAAGTCAAACACCAAACAAACCTAATACCCCAAAGGAACACTGTGAAAACTGAACAATACAATGTTTTTTTAGTCTATTTCTAAACACTTTACGTTTTTCTTTCTCTTATCAATCATGACAATCCAAAGCGGAATTAAGTTTCCTAAACAAAAAGTACCCAATTATAAACAGCAGAAACAAATTAAATTAATAGAAACCAAACACAAATGTGTTTGGCCCATCACACCTTCCACCAAGGTGCCGCCAGTGGTGAAAATGAGATGGTCATGGAGATGACTTCATGGGCCATTGAGCATTTGCTTTGTGAAGAATCAGTTCTAGTTTTCAAAACCACCAAAAAGGGGTACTTGCCTTTCACATCGTGAAATAGAAAATTCTTTAAAGGATATACTATGGTTTGTATGACTTAGTTATGGATTATAAAACCAGAAATCAGAGGTGGCACCCAGTGCTGGGTATCAATGCCACAGGCTCCGCCCTTCTTGCTGCAGGGTGTGGTCCTCAAACTGGCCAAGATAAAATGTCTCATCGCCTCTTTGAGCATGACAGCCATGTTCCAGATGGGAAATTCTCACTACCCTCTCCTAGCAGACTCCTTCTTACAAATTATTGGACAGAATTTAGTCACATGCCTACTTACAGACAAGTAAACTGCCAAGGGGAATGCAATTATCATGACTGAGGGTTTTTCTTTTACATTAATCATGAGCTATCTCCTATCCTCCTCACTGAAATCAAGGGCTTTCCTATTCTCTTGCCCACACCCAGCCACTGGGGAAGAGAGAGGTGGGATGACATCAGTATTTTTAGGGTTGGCATCAGTATTTACCTCAATTATTTTAAAAGATCCATATGACAACTATAAAAGTGGCACAACAGTCATCATCGTTATCTAGGGCTGGGTCCCTGTAAGAAACCATGCCACGCTTAGAAAGGGGCACCAGAATGCAATTAACTATTTTAGTTAGTAAGAGATAATAAATCAAAGTGGCTTTTAAAAAACATAATTTTTCAGCCAACAGCATGAATCAGAAGAAACAGTCTCAGTTCTCTTCAATTTTACACTTTCCAGTTTAGACCTGTCAATAACTCCATTTCTGTTTTTTTTTTTTAATTAGCTGTCTTTTTTTCCATTTAGGCAATTTTTCCCTTCCTAGAAAAGCAGTATCAGGGTCAAGTTACAAGAGCTTATGTGATATAAAAAAATGCACAGTATCTTCCTATATTTGGGCTCTCAATTATAGGCTTATGATGAAGGAAAATACAAATACCCTGAAAGACTCAGAATGCAAACCCTCTTTGAGGCATAGGCCTTAAATTCTGTATCTTAACTTGACAGTGTTTATCCTAAAATTGGAATTGTTAGGGTGATCTCTTTTCAAAATAGGGATGCAAATTTATGAAGTTCTTTCTTATTTTTAAGCTAAACTGCATCACATACTCCCCCCTCCTGGAACACATCCATCTTTGCCACCTCTGTGCTTTGGGTTGTCCTTTCCACCTTAACACCTGCTTTGCCAATTAATGCTAGCATGTTTGCCATTCAAACTTTATCAGGTGAAATTCAGGATCCACATCAAATGCCCCCTTTTCTTCCCTGCCCAGGGATAGCCCAAGACTTTGAATCATTCTTCGTAGAGCTCATTCACTATCCAGTCCAACTCTCAACCTCCCCGAGGCCTTTAGCAGACCCAGGAAAGATGCAATGCTCTATAAAATCCCCCAAAATAATGAGAATAAAATGAAGGCTGACTATTGTTTAAAACAGGAACGCTGCCTGCATCTTTCCTCACTCTTCTTTTTTTTGGTGGGGGCATCCTTTAAAGCAGTGCAGGTAGGAAGATAAGCAAAAGAAGTGGGAAGGCTCAAGAGAAGACAGCAAGAACTCCATATCTGACTGGTTTTTCTACACTCCAGAGATACCCAATCTGCACATATCTATACTCAACAGAAGAGACCCAAATGATGACTGCTATTTCTGTTCTGTTTTTGTTTTTTTACATACTCCAGAAGTCACTGCAATACCGGAAACATTTGAGAGACTGAGCCATCTGATGACAATTACAGGAATCCTGGAAGAGAAAAGAATGCTCAGGGAAGGCCAGGCACCCATGCAACTATAAAGCCTAGCTCAGCCCCAGAGAACTCTCCACATGCTCCACATCACTGCCAGTGAGAGGTGGATGGTGACGTTGTTATTCAACATTACCAGGCTGATCCTAAGCTCACACACACTGCTCCAGAGAGGACATCATGATTTTGGTTTGCTCGGTTTTCTCACCCTTTGAAGTAAGACACTTCATGATTGTCATGAGTTTGGTTCCCAAGGGTGTCAGTTTTATAGGAACCAAGGCTTTTACAGTAAAGAGATGATTTAAGAGGCAAACCACTGAAAATGTTAGCATGAAACTAAAACTTTTCCAAGTTCCTTTATTCTCTGAATTGATCCTTGTAGAATGCCAGAGAGGGGAGGTAAGGGTTGTGGTTAAGAGAAGAAAAGAAGCTAATAACATTTACAGAGCACATCTAAGAGCCATTTTCAGGATCAAGAAGCCCTGCAAAAGAGATGGCATCCCAGTCTAATGAGAACTAAGGCTCAGAGAGATGATTACCCAATCCCAAAGCTCTTACATGAAGGTAATGCGGTGAAGCACCAAGCCCATCTGACTCTAGAGCCTACGCTTTTACTACTAAGCTACACTGCTGGTGAGACAGCAAGTACATCAGAGATAGAATCAGTATGAAACAAAGTGGCATTAACTATTCACTGTCAACTGACTTAACTACCTTTTTTTTTTTTTTGGTACAAGGTCTCGCTCTGTTGCCCAGGCTACAATGAAGTGGTGTCACCATAGCTCACTGCAGCCTCTAACTCCTGGGGTTAATATCATACTCCTGCCTCAGCTCAGCAGCTGGGACTACAGATACACTCCACCATGCCTGGCTAATTTTTTTTTATTATTTATTGTAGAGACAGGGTCTTGCTATGTTACTGAGGCTGGTCTGGAACTTCTGGCCTCAAGCAATCCTCCTACCTCAGCTTCCCAAAGTGCTGGGATTATAAGGCATGAGCTACCACGCCTGGTGGCTTTCTTTCTTTTTCTACATAGTTTTATGTCCATATCTTTTCAAAAGTATATTCCCATGTCATTAAAATTTCCACAAAAGTCTGATCTTTTAAATAAGTACACCATAATAGATTTCATAACTGAAGTCCTCCAATTTAAAGGCATTTGCAGGACTAGAAAACTTCAATGCTTGAAATAGTACAAACAATGTAGAAGTCTCAAGAAAGAAGGAAGTACATGAGACTGCTCAACAATGAATCATGATTCCCCCAGAAACCCTGCTGTTTCAAGAGGATATACTTGAGTAGAATCACATTTGACAAATCTTTGTATGTTGGAAATATAATCAATCCATAAATACACACAAAAATGTATAAAATTCAAAATTAGGATTGCTAGTTACCATTCAATTATCTTCAACCAATGCCTTTTGTGGATCTCTATGGAAGTCAAAAGTGTCAAATATTGTCAATTTTTCTTTAAATAGTTATAAGTTGAGTACTTGCTTCAAGCTGTTAGCAAAAGTTGAGTTTCTATCCCATGGCACACAACAAAAACTGCTTGACTACCTTATAAAACATGGTGGTGGCAGTAATAAAATGTGAAAGGAATAATAAAAAGTAAAAATGATGACAAAAATGGCAGCTTTCACTTACTATGTCTTTCTCAGGGTCAGTCACTATTCCTAACACTTAATACAGATTTTTCAATTTAACTCTCTCTAAATCCTATAAGGTAACTTTATTATTATCCCCGTAAAGTAATAAGCAAATTGAATTCAGAAAACTTGAGTTCAAGTCCATAGTTGGTTCTAATGAGCTGGAAATAGTTTTATCTTTCCAGATATCTAACGTCTCTACTGCACAATGAAAGTGTTGCGGCTGGGAGCACTGTAGATTAAATGAGCTCTCCCGTAATATGGATTTGACATTCATCTGAAAATATATGTGCTCCTCCCAACTCATGGCAAACACACATCACTAAATAATCACTTCACTGAACCTCATTACAGCTTCACAATCTTTCATAGCATAGCACACTAGGAAGTTATTAACAATTTAACATGAGTTAGCCTTTAAAATGAAAGTTAGTTGGCTTCCTAAGGATGAGACAGTATCACCTAGATTGAGGCTAGGTATGAATCTGCTAAGAGTGTCACAAAAGTCCAAAAGCTAAATTTTGCCAGTTAGAAATTTGAAGCCCAAGATGAAATAAGTCTGTCAATATCTCACATTCAGCTGAAAAGTCTTGAGTAACCAGGGTTTCTTGCCACCCCAGAAAGCTGGCTGCCCTAAGCAATCATATATCCCCACCAATAGTTGCCCACAACAATGAAAACAAAAGGTATGACTCTAGCCTGCCAAAGTGGGGCATAAAAATCCATGCTAAGTCCTGGGAAAGGAGGCAGGGCTATCCCACCAAAGAGAAGTCTGCCTCTAGAAGGAAAGTGTGGGATATCCACAGGAGAGGAAGAGGTCCAAATTCTGATTTTCATCTGGCCCCGCTCCCATGTATTAAGTTAATGTTTTAGCTCAGTGAAAGTAATTACCAGCCAAGCTCTGCAATCCATCAATTCACCCTGGGCATTCCTGCTGATTCTTTCTTTGGTCTCTAGGACCCCAAGAATCCCTTTTGTTGATCTGTAAGTGTGAAGGAAAGGTTGGTTGTTACTAGTTTCTCTCTTTCTATTCTAAATTTCTGCCAAGTAATTAGGAACAGAAAATGAACTATTTTCAAGTTTTTTAATGGAAGCTATGGGGATTAGAGTAGGCAGAGCCTCTCACAAAATAAGATTAAAACCATACATCTTGGACATCCCCCCTTCCAAGCAGAATGGACAAATGCAATTTGGCTCAAGGCTATGAACTCAGGGACTTGATCCAAATCACCTCCATTCTAATTTAGGTAGTTTGGCAAGAGTAGCTTATTCAATAAATGAAATGTATATGGATTCACAAAAGACTTTCATATATCCCTGCAATTATGCTAAAGAAAAGTATCATCAGTATCCCCATTTTACAGACGAGGATAATAAAGTTCAGACGTTAAACGTACCAGTCCTAAGATCAAAGTGACAAAACAGTCTCCTGATCAAACACTAAACTTCTACATAATTTTTCCAAGTATCACTAAACATATTATTGTTTAAAGGAATTCCCCTCACCTGAAAGTAATATTCAAAACTACGTTAAGGACTTCATGAATTAGAAAGCCATCCTAAGTGCCATTCACACAGTAAGCACGTGTTCATTTTGCATTTTTGACTAAATTACGTTGATCTCAGACATAGAATTCTGAAAACAGCTCACAATGCTCCCTATTATCCTGTAAATCCATTTCCATTGCACAATTACACTGAATGGGCAATATAATAATGATATACCCACAGAATATAGATATGTGTCTATACATAGACATAGGGGGTACAAGGTAAAGAACCATGTGGCATAATGGCAACAATGGTGAGCCCTTTCTGCCGCTTAAGCTGTAAACACACTTGCTGCCTTTGGTCACCAGCAAACCCCATGAGAAGATGGTCCATGGCCATATATCCCAGCAATTCAAATGTCACGTGCTCTGAGAACTAAACAAATATTAATATCAACAAGCCTGTAGTTTTTACTGTCCAGAACCAAGGTTCCAGGAATGCAACCCAAATGGGCAGTGCTTGACTCGTTAGGAATATCAAAATGAAAATCCTTTGGAAGAGCCCAGTAAGTTCCCCATAGAACTCCTTCTTGTGCTACACTCACAAAACCACAAGAAACAATACTCAAAAATGAACAAAAGAGGTACCCTCGTCAAAATGTTTTGTTTTTCAGAACTTTTTTACCTTCTAAAATCCTATTTTTGCATTGAAACTATTAACCCATTATCCTGTTAATGAGAAAATGAACTTTAGCTCACCAAGGGACGAAACTATATGGAAAGAGAGCGAGACAAAAAGTCCTATTTACTTCTCAAAATTATACTTTTAGAAAAGACAAAGGAAATATTATCTAAATATGGTATACGTGTCCGTTTTTTGCACAAGTATACAGTGAAGCAGCACAGACTCTATTCTCTGTAATTTGAAATGGACAGCTCAACAGTTAAACAAATCCTGTATGATAAGATTGAGAGGGATATCCTTTTCACATTGAAAAACCAGAAACTTACATGGAACCACTGGAACATATATATGTATGTATAAATATTAATATATATTTTGCAGCAATTTCAATGATCATGTATTTCTAAGGTGTCTGTTTAAGAGGGGCTCATCTAGAAAAAGTACTCTCGTACTACTTACCACTGAATAAACACAAGTTTTAAATAATTTTCAATGCAACAGACCTGGAATTTTATTCTCTACAGCCTAGTAATTTTAAATGCCCTGTGACCCTCTTAAGCACTGCCAACATCAACATCTGGTACCTGGCACAAAGAAAATAGATTTTAAAAGGTTTTGAAAAAACTTTTCTTTTTCATCATGTGCTTTAAATATGTTTCTAAGACAGTTCTCTTTCTCCTCTTTGTGATATACAAAAAAAGTAAAAAGCTATTTTATCAGGCAGCTGCATTAGGTTTTAGAGGCAAAAGAGAAAAATAATTACCAAAAATCAAGTTTTTGCTAATTTTTTTTCATTTCTCTTAAAAGATATAAGAGTCTTCGACCTGACTGGATGCAAGAGAACCCCAAAATGATTATAATTATTGCCCCACAAATATATACACTTATAAACGAGATTTCAAAATCCAAAGCATATACCTTATACAACTTTCCATATTTCTGATATTTTCCTCCTCCTTTATTTTCTCATATAAGGCTTTTTATGACCTTCAAATCCTCCAAAGACTTTAGCAAAAGCATTACTAATGATTATTTTCACAAAAACAACATTGATAATGAAGTTATTTATCACCTTTAAATGCTGTACTTTAGCAAACAAGTTCATGTATTAAACTTCACATACTTAACCTAGGACGTTCCAGGTGACTTTTAAAAAGTAATACAAGCTATAAGCAAAACTGACCCTACTTTACAAAGAAGCGAATGAGAAAGCCATGGGGGAACAAAAAGCTAAAATATTTTATTCTAAGACACCTCCTTTGATTTGAACAAGAAACACAGAAAGAAACAATAAAACTGCCTTCCAAGTATAAATTAATTGAAACAAATGAGTAATTCTTTATTGTATAGCTTTAAGACAGGTTCATTTCTATATAAACTTCTCCCTCTCTGTGGTTATGGAGTCTGAAGTTATCATTATATAAAGTAAAACAGCCCATAAAAGTTTCCCCCCTATTTCAGTATCATCTACTACTAATACAGAAGACATGCAATGGGCAGTCCACAACTAATACATTAATTTTTTCAGAAGCACTCATGTTACACCACACATCTGCTTAGTATCTGAAATAAAATGACTGTCTTCTACATAGGAGAATTCTTCCCAAAGAAAAAAACAGCTATCATTCCTTAGCCAAACATACTCAAGGAGACTCGGCACTGGGGCCGGTTAGAGTGCAAATATATTAGCTGCGACTTCAGCAAGTGCCTGTCATGTTGAATAGCATGAAGAAGAGAGATAGTAATTATTGCCGAGAAACCATTAGAGGGCTCCTTAGTAAAACAAGATGCCCGAGCAAACTAATGGACCGACAGTCCACTGCAGTGTCTTTTCCTATTCCATTTAGCTGCATGTCAGTCCTATCAAATCATCTGACACTTGCAATGCAGGCAGGCTCAGTACAATTAGCAAGATCCCCTGCTCCCATGCACTTTCGCTGGGGCTACAATAAGCAGCTACATTTGTACAGCAAGAAATGATTTCTTGATTGTTTGTGACAGAGAG
>VSMD01044437.1:27500-45783 GCA_008750895.1 Mirza zaza
CCTGGCTATTTTTGTATTTAAAGGAAATTCATTCTAAACTACGTAGAAATTATATATGGACAAATTCAAGTACTTACATATGTGACTTGGGTATACACACATGCGCGCGTGCGCGCACACACACACACACACAGTGGCCCTTCTGAATTCTGTTTGCTTGGCGGGGGTGGGGAGGTGTAAAAAAATCCAATGGCTTAAAAATAAAACTCAAAAAATGCATGGGAGTGTGAACAGTCTGATGTTTAGGCATACATGGATGCATTAAAATATGCTTCACATGTACTGACAACCAATTATAAGCTTTTAATTTGATAGTAGTTGATTTTGATTCTAACTTTAAATCGTTTGTGAACTAGATAGTACAAATGATGTGTTTCCCAGATCAAGCAAAGAGATCTGAGAAGCAATATCTAATAAAAGAAAGGTGTGATCAAACTGAGTGAAAGTCTCAGACCAGTCCCAAAATTATTTAAAAGAAAAAAATACTGGTTAATATGGAGACATTAAGTCAGTTTTTTAAAAACTACCTTAACTAAAGCTTTAATGAGGTGTGATGTGAAAATACTCAAATACTTGAAAATAAATGCAGAAGAAAGGAGTGCTATTTTAAAAATGTGTTCAGAACAAAATGATAAGAAGGAAAGGAAATTTTAGAGTGATTAAAAATTCTTAGCAGAGCACCCAGTAATCCTGAGAAATTATGCCTTAAGTAAATTGTAACTTTTTACTTTCTAATACCCAGGCAAAGCTGTGTATGTGTGTCTGAAGGGGAGGCAGAAAGAGTGGCTGGAGAAATGGGTCAGAGGAATACCCAGAAACATGCAGATGGCTCATAATATTTCTGCTTATGTAAAGCCCTTAGTGTAACTTCTTTGCATTATTTCTTCCTATCTTATAGTTCTCAACAAAATTCTGCAGTCTCCCGAAGGGTTCAAAGTATGTTTTAGGATTCTAAAATTATCCCCTAATCCAGACTGAGAAGCTGGCTTGGCATATCTGGAGAAAGTTAACAGGTGTGAGAAACTATCCGTGACTTAAATTGAGAATAGAAACTCTCTGTCTGGATCCTCCGCTCTGCATGCTGACCAGAAAAAGTCCACAGTGGACTACCTCTGCCTTTGTTAGCAGAGCAATCACCAGGCTTTATATTACAGATGTGCTGTAAAATTAACTTGGATAAGAAATAGTCTTCTCTTTCTTTGGGCTAGGCCCAATGTAATGTTAAGCAGATTACAGTCTTAAATTTACTAATATTGTGATTATTATCTATGATTAACAATTCCCATTAGGCAAAGTTATAGGTTTCCTTCCTATGGCGTGTTCTTAAGTTTTAGTATCCTTCTTGTATGAAACCGCCCAACAAAATACCATTTCTGGGACAATAAAAAGATAATATCAACACCATAGATCTTTTTATGCCAAGAATGAATTAGAAGAATAATGATACAGGCATTAAGTCTTATCTATACAAAGTTATTCCTAAATAACAGAACACAATGTAGTATCTTTCCATAAAAACAGGGCTTATAAAAAAGAAACTATCAATTTTTTACCCAAATCTTCTTCTAAATCTTCCCATGATCACCAAAAGGAAATCAAGATCTATTTGTTCCATATATGCAATATATCATCTTATTGCATCAGTCTACAAAATACAGCCTGTTATACAGCATGCACCAATTATCTCACATGTAATTAACAAAGATGGAAGTTTTACTGGGCAGGAGGATAGAGTGAAATACAGAAAGGAAATGAGGAGGGAACGGATAGGGAGACAGGGGAATGCTCCTGGAGAAGAGGAACCTAAAAGGTTCTAAATATTATTAAATAGTTGTGGGAGGGAAGGAAGAGGACGGAAGAAACTTAATTCCTGCTTTCATTTATAAATTGTTTAATTGAACCCATTCAGAATAAAGTCTAATAACTAATTCATTGATTAACATCAAGTTATTGTGATCTAAAATATAAAAATCCATCACAGTGGTTTCTGAGACCTGAAAATTATGTTTCTGTCTATGATGGCTTATTTGCTATTCTCTTCTGGAGTGAGAAATGAAAACAAAAATATCCTAATAGATAAACTCATAATAGCCAATAAGAGAATTTTATTAATGTACTCTGTATAATAAAGGAAAGACCACAGACAAATTCTAGCATAGCTACTACCTGGCCATTAAGACAAGATAATTAACATTTTTGAGCTTCAGCTTCCTTGTCTGTAAAATAGGAATAGTAATATATAACACACAATCCAGCAAAAAGTAGATAAGCCATATATGTTAGTTAACTACGTATTAAACACGTGTAACTCCCCTATTTATAAACTAACAAAAATTTCAGAGTATGTTTCTGACAGTTGCAAGTGTTAGACATATTACAATATTCAACTTTTAAAATTTTAAATACATGTAAAATTAGATGAATGAAAGATAAGAAATATGGATTTAAAAAGTAAAGTACTGACAGCAAATTCTTCTGTAAGGCTTATTCCCTATCATTTTCATTATTACTCTTTTGATTTCTGTAATTATAATTTATTTGAAAAACAGCAGAGCCCAGAATCCTGTGGTATTAACATTAGAAGAATCCTTCAAACTAAAAGGCACAGAGGCTGGCATCTCTTAGGGCCTAGAGTCATGCCAACCGAGTCCCAGCCCTGAGTCTACCAATTGCCTAGCTGTATGATCTTGGGCAAATTATTTTTTCTATCCAACCTCAATTTTCTCATTTATAAAACAGAAAAAAATAAGCTACAATAAATGTCTAAACCATGGGTAGCAGGCCGGGCAAGGTGGCTCCTAGCCTGTACACGCCTATAATCCTAGCACTCTGGGAGGCCAAGGCAGGAGAATCACTTAAGCTCAGGAGTTTGAGACCAGCCTAAGCAAGAGTGAGACCCCATCTCTACCAAAAATAATAAAAATTAGCCCGGTGTGGTGGTGCACACCTGTAGTTCCAGCTACTCAGGAGGCTGAGGCACAAGAGTATCACTTGAGCCCAGGAGTTTGAGGTTGTTGTGAGCTAGGCTAATGCAACAGCACTCTAGCCTAGGCAACAGAACGAGATTCTATCTCAATTAATCAATCAATCAATAAATAAATCCTGGGTAGCATAATAAACACTGTAAGGTGTGACAATTGCTATGAAGCCCAGAGACATTCAGCTTGCCTAAGACCTGCAAGCTTGGGACTGTGTTGGGACAGGTTAAGAGGACAAATCTGCCTTCCTGGTCCAAAAATACACATACTAATGGCACTTGATTGTCCCCCAAAGAAGAGAACCCCAACTCCTCTCACTCCTACCAGCCACAGAATGGGGAGAGATTTGCCTCTGCCATCTGACAACAGCCTATTCACTGTTGGAACCAGACACAACATGGGTTCCCGTGTGACTTCCTAGAAATCAGAATTTGTTCATGTCAAATTCTAAAGTGGATCAATTATTTTGGCTGAGGTTTAAACAGCCTGGGCCTAAATGCCCTTTGTAATGTGATGGGGGCTGCTAGAGGAAGGGTTGTTGACAATGAGCTAAGAACCAAACACAAAGACCCCTGCTGTATCCCTCTCTGTTGACCTTTGAATGGTCTTCAGTGTGTTAGCACTCAACACATTAGGGCTACGATAGATCTGAAAACATCAGGAAGAGGTTTAATTTTTTAAATAAAGAAAAAATAAAAAATTCCTTCTATTGCAGAAATCCAATAACTTCAGTGTTAAGGAAGGGTCCTGGATAAGAAGAACACAATCGGTTTAGTTTTTGCCTTTCTCATGGACTTACACACATTTAGGTATACAATAATATTAGCACCAGCTTTCAATACATCAAGCCTACCTTTCAATAAATCAAATCATAGGAGCTGAATTTCCTTCCTAATAGCTCAGTGTATGGCTTGCCCAAATTCACATAAGAAAACAGTGTAGCCAAAATAAGAGGCTACATTTTAGAAGTCAAAATTCTGAATTCTTTCTACTCTACTGGCATCATAAAGGAATATAATTTGAACAGCTGAATAAGAATGTATAATTTAAATTGTATAAAAGGATGCTTTATCTTTCCTAATTGATGCTTTGATGGCCATAGTCCTCTGATGGTCCAGATGAGTAAGAGGCTTCTCAGCCTCCCCTCCAGGGTGGTAAAATGCAAAGGTAGAGATGATTAAAGAAGCTCTTTAGTCTTTTTCTGCCCCAGCCCACTGACCCATCTCAGTTAATGACAGTACTTATATTATCTGTAATGCAAATGTGAATCCACTAAGGCAACCTATGGTTAAAAACTTGCTTTGCTTTATAAAAAGAATACTATTGCAATATGAATCGTCCCTGATACTTGTCTACTAAGGCCCACTGTTATGCAACCCATAGGACAGGCTTGGAGTAGTCTTTCACAAGATAGCGTATTTCTCCCCATTCATTTATCTTGGCAGGAGTGGGGCCAGAAAGCTGTGGTGAGACAGAAGAGAGGCATTCACTCTGCCTTTGTCTTAAGCCTTGCAAAACCAAGGAGTCCTGAAAAAACAGCCCTTCCCTAGATACCTATACCTTAAATAGGAGCTACCAACCAGCATCCTACTGGGCTGTTTGTTTCCCTAATGTGAATGACAATGACTGAGTCTGGGGAACCAGATGATGCTGCTGCAGGCCAGGAGTTAAGTGCCAATGCACACTCAGGAGAAGGGCCCTGGCAATCAGAGCCTACAGCCAAAATCACAAGCGTCTCTTCTAAAACTGCAGGTCGCAGGCATCAGCGATGGTAAAAATCATCTCAGTGGCATTCAACCATTTGTGCCTTAATGAAAGAACAAAATGCATCATGCAAAGTAAGAATAAATATTGTGTCATGTATTTGTATAACTGGTCAGAAAAGCTTAAAGCCAGTACCAAAGGGAAAAGCCACTATCCAGCTCCTCTACCTAAGCATTAGTTATACTGAATGCAGATGACGTATTGCTGGAGCCTCCGATTTTTTAAAGAGAAATCAGAACTCTGAATTGTCTCCTAAATTTTAAAGGGGCAAACTGTTTAAAAACAGTATATACAGAGCAAGCCAAACCTATGTGAAAGCTGGACCTGGACTGACTATTCAGTATATGTGTAAACAGAAACAAAGCAGCAGAAATGATCTAAAGAAAATAGGAGACAGCCTGAGCAAGAGCAGGACCCTCATCTCTGCAAATAGAAAAATTAGCCAGGTCTGGTAGCATCTGCCTATAGTCTCAGCTACTTGGGAAGCTGAGGTAGGAAGATCACCAGAGCCCAGGAGAGTTTGAGGTTGCTGTGAGCCACAATGATGCTACTGCACACTAGCTGGGCTGACAGAGCAAGACCCTGTCTCAAAAAAAAAAAAAAAAAAAAAATTAGAAAAGAAAAACAAGAGGGCAAAGCATTTCTGCTCAATGTCCCTGGGAAGCTGTATGTGCAGAGGCACTCCTTAAAGGCATTTTCTAAGGCACCGTCTGTGTTTGGGGGGTGAGGGGGAAAGAACAGTCCTGAGTAAACAGGTGAGGAAGTATGTGGCCCTGATGAAAGGGGCAAAGAAATAAAATGTTGATGGGTCTGATGGTTTCTGCAAACCTTCCGAGTTGGGTTAGATGACAGAGTGGAACTCTCAAACAGAAACCTACCTTGACTTTCCCTTTCACATCTCTTTTCATTTGGGAGGTGTGAAAAAGAATTAAACCTAAGAATTCCATCAGACATCACCTTTGATTGCTATAGCAGGAAGGGTTCTGCCTGCCCACAAAGTTTACCACCCGCAACTGCCTCCAGAGTTCTGTTGATCAGCTGCAGGGGAATTAAGCAGGGCATGGTTAAGAGTAAGCCCTTAACTGGGCTCACCCTATACTACCTGGCTGGCCACAGAACTAAGACTAAAGCAGGCAAGGATCCTCAATTTCTGGGCTTCTTAAGTGACAACTGCCTAGCAGACAAAGCTCTGGACTGCTGTGAGGGACTTAGGCTGAGACTGATGTGGCACTGCTCTTCTTCACCTCTCCATCCCAGGGAAAAGATTCACAAAACCAGGGAAAACTACCCACCACAGGCCCATCTGCCTACGCTAAAACACTTGGGAGTCTTCTGAGCAAATGTGAAGGCCTCCAGCCTGAGAGCTGGTCTTGCATCAAAAAGAAAGCAAGGCCAGAAGCCAGCTCCAAATCCAGCTGTTCCCCAAGCTTGTGGTGCAGGTGTGAGATCATCCCCATGAACCTCACCTGCCTGCAGTTTGTCACCTCAATGTCATTACCACAGGCAGAGATGTGGTTGGGGCTTTTGTTTTACTTCACACCTGGGGGAAGTCATTTTGGGAATTTTTCATCTTAAACAGTTTTTTCTTAAATGTATGTGACACATATTCCTCACAGGACTTAATAAAATAGATGTTTCTCATGCCTGGAAAGTAAACCACAGCTGCACAGATTGCAAAACAATTTATTTTTTTTTTAAATTAACATTCTGGTTGGAATCATTCAACATACATGTTTAACTATAATTTCTGAAAAAAGAACCAACAAAAATAAAACTTTCTCAAAAAGTAGTTTTAATATAATGATAATTAACAGGACAAAAACAACACTAACAAAGGCCACATTCACTAATATATCCTGGTGTTTCTTTTTATCTACAACAAAAATAACAGAATTTCAAAACAGGGAAAATTCATAAAGCTCTGTCTTTCCACATAATTACCATGATGGAAGCAAGCAGAAAAACTATTATTTTCAGATTCTTCAAAATCTATCCTGAACCCGACATTTCTGTGACAATGGAACAAAGGGGGTGGGTGGATTATCATAACTATAAATCTTCTATTTGCTATTACAATAATTCCTTACAAATACAAATAAAGCAAATCCATTTTGTCATTAGAGCTTTAGCTGAACTACATAAGGGGAGGTATTCTTATATGTGACCTCAATGCCAAGAACATACGGTGCTTTCACTTGGTTGCCTTTTGTGGTTGTTTTTGTTTTATATAAATCAAATGTGTTCCCTATCTAGTAAGTGCCTAGAGAAATAACAGTAATGGGAATATGGTTTTCATGACATTCTCAAGTGACTTCCAAGATACCCTTGTCACAATCTAGAATTGTTACAATGACAACAAGAAACAAACCTCAGGGACTCCAAACCTCCCCAGACATGGTGTACTAAAAGGATTTGGCTTGTCTCGTCTTTCCTGATTATGCAATATATCTTAGAAGCAGAAGAATGGTGACACGGACCACTGGGCTGTGGACAATGTTTTCTGGTCTCACTTGTTTCATCTCCTCATTTACCATTTTGTGTGTTGCCCTGACACTTGAAGTGAGATGAGGGCGGACATAACTCCAAGCAAGAGCAATGAGAAACATTTTTGCCTTGTCTATAAGGTAACAAACGTACAGAGGTAAATATTTATGTAGTTGGTGGGCCAGCATGTGAACTCACAAATGCACGCATGCCCTTATCTGTAGGCACCTAATATGTCTTTATTGGCATGGATGTATAGATGTGTCTGGCTTTACACAGTAAACATTTCCTTCTTCAAATGTTTTTATTTTTATTTATTTATTTATTTACTTTTTGGGGACAGGGTGTCGCTCTGTCTCCCAGGCTGGAATGTGGTGGCACAATTAGAGACAAGGTCTCACTCGATATCCCAGGGTAGAGTGCAACGGCACAATCGCAGCTCTCTGCAGCCTGAACTCTTGGGCTCAAGCAATCCTCCTACCTCAGCCTCCCTATATCTTTTATCTTAAACATTGCCATTTAGTGGCAATCAACTGTTTACCCATGAGGTGAAATGTTACAAAAGGAGGATACATCCCACAGTAGTTTAATTATGATCTCTATGTTTGGGTTTTCATGTTGGTTCTGAATATGAAAATCCAAACTTGGATAATTTAGGAGTGGTTATATATGTTAGCAAATATTAGTTTATGAAAGAAGTCATAATAAATTTCTTTAAAACAGTAAGGCTTCTCTAGGGCCTTTGAATATTTGAGCGGCAGAACAGTTATCAAAACCTGAGGAAGGGGCCAGGCAGGGTGGTTCACGCCTTATAATCCTAGCACTCTGGGACGCCAAAGTGGGAGAATCACTTGAGGTCAGGAGCTTAAGACCAGGTTGAGCAAGACCAAGACCCTGTCTCTACAAAAACTTAGAAAAATTAGCTGGGCCTGGTGGTGTAGGCCTATAATGCCAACTACTCAGGAGGCTGAGGTAAGATCCTTTGAGCTCAGGAGTTCAAGGTTACAGTGGGCTATGATGAAGCCACTGTATTTCAGCTTGGAATACAGAGCGAGACCCTGTCTCAAAAAAAAAAAAAAAAGAGAGAGAGAGAAAAGAAAAAAAAAGTAAAAGAATATCTTGGGGACCATTACAGTGATCCTACTGTCTGAAAGACTTACCAAGGTAAATACACCACAACTGTCCACTGGGATTGGAAAGTGCTTTTGTATTCCCTATTAGTTCTAAGGCACTCAGCGAGATAATGCTATTCATTGTACCTTATGCTCTCAATGGAAACCAACACTTCAGATGATTATCTCTATCCAGCTTGCCATGCCCCTGGCCCTCAAAGTATAAACATTCACCGTAAGGAACAAGCTATCACGAAAAGAGATTGTGGGGAAGTAAGACCCCAGGAAATTACAAAACATATAATCAGCAAGACTTATACTCATCTGACCAGCCTCTGAAAAGCAGCTGCCCAAATTAAGCTCTCAAATTACTCTTGAAATGACAGTTCAGCTTTGAGCCAGTGGAGGCTGAATGCACCAGTATATTCAATGTCAGAAGACAGTGCTTCACTGAAGCCTAGGATATGTGTGCACACACCAACTCTCAGATCATGTGATCAGATGATGAGGATTTTATAAAATCATTTGAAGTAACTGATGCATAAGATAGTTTGAGACTTTGTCAACCATGATCAGCCGTCATAATCACAGTGCCTGGATATCATAGAGCAGTAGAATTCACTGGAGCTGAAGACTACTTGGAATTAAGATAACTAAGTATTTTTAAATGTTTCCAGTCTTTATGCTCTTTTTAAAATGTTTATCTGTAAATGTACTTCCTTAATGGAAAAACAAACTTGTTCTTTCTAAACCA
This sequence comes from Mirza zaza, assembly GCA_008750895.1. NCBI lineage: Eukaryota > Metazoa > Chordata > Mammalia > Primates > Cheirogaleidae > Mirza > Mirza zaza. The sequence continues at coordinate 36,593 of VSMD01044437.1, forward strand.
AAAGAGAAAAATTCTTAATCCTCCTAATCTTTCTTTTTGTTTTTAGAGAGTGGGTCTCTATTTCCGAGGCTGGAATGCAGTGACCCCATCATAGCTCACTGCAGCCTCCAACACCTGGGCTTGAGCAACTGTCCTGCCTCAGCCACCCAAGTAGCTGAGACTACGGGCAGGCACCACCATACTAGACTAATTTTTTGTTTTGTTTTGTTTTGCTTTAAGAGACATGGTCTGGCTGTGTTGCCAAGGCTGGTCTCCAACTCCTGGCCTTAAGTGATCCTCCTACTTCGGGCCTCCCAATAAGCCACAACACCTGGTTTGTAATCTGTGATTTTCAAAAAGCTTGCATTTTTATTATTATAAGTAGATATCCAACTCTGATAACCAAATTCACCTTTTCCCTACAGTAAGCCCCCAGGAAAGTATGAGGTAGCAATGGAGCGATAACCGTCAATCTCCAATCAAGTAGGAAGGCAAAGTTAGTAACTTGGAGCACATGGCTCTGAAATAAGGCTAGTCCAGTCTTCCTTGACTTGAGGTCAGAAGCTGCTCACCACATTGTTCCTTCATTTGATTTAAGCTTTACTGCATCCATTTTTAACACCTTTCTTTCCTAATTTTCCTCAACCAGAATCACTGAAGTCAAATAGCTGAGGGAGAAAAAAAGGAAAAGAAGTAGGAACAGAAACTACCATCATGACTACTACCACCACTCACCACCAATAAAAACAGTAATGACAACAATAATTAGTCAGGTGCAATAGTGCATGCCTGTAGTCCCAGCTACTGGAGTGGGTAAGGTGGGAGGATAGCTTGAGCCTAAGAGTTCAAGACAAGCCTGGGCAACATAGTGACACCCCATCTCTACAAAAAAATGAAAAAAATTAGCCAGGCATGGTGGTGCACCTATAGTCCCAGCTACTCAGGAAGCTAAAGCGGGAGGATCACTCGTGAGCCTAGGAGTTCAAGGCTGCAATGAGCTATGATCACCCTATTATTGCACTTAAGCCTGAGCAATACAGGGAGACCCCATTTCAAACATATAAATTAATTATTAATTTAAAAAAATTGTAGTAGCCATATGAAATGGCTTTTTAGAAAGATGACATTTTAATATATTTTATTTAACCCATTATTACCCCCAAATTATCATTTCAATACAAAATCAATATAAAAATTGAGATTTAACATTTTTTTCAAATCAAATCTCTGAAATCTAGTGTGCATTTTATGCTTACAATATATCTCAACATGGACCAGCTACATTTCAAATGCTTAAGAGCTACGTGTGGCTATCAGCTCCTGAATTTGACAGTGCAGTCTTACAACCAGCCAAGTTTTGTTCTAAGTGCTTTAAATGTACACATTCATTTCATCTTCACAACAATCCTGCAAGGTAAATGCTACCATTACTCTCATTTTTCAGATGATGAACTGAAACAAAGAGCAGAGACACAAAATCACACGCTAGTAGATAATAGTGCCAAAATTCAAAGCTTGTCCATCTGGTTAAAACTACTATGCTATTAAGAACCTACTATGTGTATGTATGACAGGCAGAGGTACATGTCTAAATAAACTCTCTCATGTACTTCTCAGAACAATCCTAGAGGATAAGTATTAATCCTCCAATTTCACATTCTGCTGTATCACTAATAAAAGACATTTAGAATAGGGACATCATGACTTCACAAAGTAACACATGGTGGTAGACAGTAAGGGTAACTGATGAATCCACATGTCCTATGCTAAAGGAACATATGGTCTAGTATGAGAATATGAAACCACTACAAAGTAACTAGACTACAAGGTATAATAAACTAAAAGAGAGGTGCAAAAATTATTGTGGTGATTCAGAGGGAATAAATCTTATCCCATTAAGAGAACTGTTAAAGCCTTCATGAAAGAGATTACATTTAAAAAGGACTAAATTAAGAAGCCCAGGATAAAGTGCTCCAGGAGCAAAGGCAAGGAGATGGAGGACAAAAACCCTACGTTGTGTTGAAAGAATGACTAATATAGATTAAGTATGGCTGAAGTGTAGGGTAAATACATTTCAGGTGTGGTGGCGAAGTTGTCCAAGCACCATAGCATAGAAAACACACATGATGTGCAAAGTTTGGTGAGACTAACAGCATGATCAAAATTGAGCTGTAGGTAAAATCTCTCTGGCAGCAATGGGAAGGATGCACAGCAATAGGAATGGAAGGCTGGTAGTAAGGACACTTCTGAAAGAGTTGAGGCAGGCAACTACAATGGTCACAGTCAATTTTAAAACAGGATGTGAGTCTGAGGATATCTGCATATAGAATCTTTAAGATTTGGCATCTAAAGTTAAGTCAAAGACAACAGAGTTTCAACTTTTGGTGATGAGTAGAGTGGTGAAACCATTAACAGAAATTTTGGATACAACATAATCCAACCAGTACTCTGGTTAACCATAATAAGTAGAAGGGTTGCCCTCTTACTTTTTTTTCCAGCCTAAATTTCTTATATATCTGTGCTTCCCACACAAGATTTGTATTACTACTACTGGCCTTCTACTGGCCTCTCACTTTGAAGAACTCCTCTCCTACCAGGTGAATAGTTAGTGGTTAGCAGAGAATGGTGAGGGGTGTTATCTTTTAAGTAAGACAGAATAACTCTAAACCTCACATTCTTCAATCTGAAGACAAAAGAATCTCAGATTCGGATTTGCAGCACAGCTGAATCATACTCTGTAGGGACTGAATGAATAGCCATGCCTAAAATATTGGCCAATCGCTTGAAGTTCTTCATGTTTTAACAGCAAAGTTAAAAACAATTTCCCTACTGCCTACTTGCCTCTTGCCTTTATTTATTATTTTTCATGTTTAATTAAAAAACACTTCTCCACTTTAGGCAAATATTTCCCTTTTTCCCTTTAATTACCTGACAAATGGTAGTAGAGCTGCATAAATTTTGCCTAAGGTTAAAGCTGGAGTAGAGCCTAATCACTAGCTTGAGACATTGTTCTGGCCAAGTAAAGCAGAAAGCATTTATCCCCTGTGTTTGAACAATACTTAGACACTTCCATTAAGACCTCCTTTTACCCAGTGTTGATTCTGATTAACCCCCTTTCCTGATTTATGCATTAAATCTGGGTATTCTTCACATCACCACCACTTTAGGATTAAGGTGCACACAACGTAATAGAGTTTAGGTGTGTATGCTGTCTTCCGTAGAGAACACGAACACATGTGCCAGTCCTACACTGTTAAACAAGCTGGGCAGCCTTCTCTTGATTCATCTGATTTCGTTCTAGATAAGCCTTCAGGTTTTTCTGTTGCTTTCGATAAAAATAATACAAAGTATGGTGATGACAGCAGGTAAAATCAAGGGGGAAACAAGTATAGGTGAATAAAATAAATATCAAATTGTAAGTATTAAGCAATTATAAGCTAAGAAAAATTAGGAAATTAATGGCTATTTTTTAAAAAAAAAATCTCAAGGCCAAATAGGACAAGATACATACACACAGACACACACACACAGGTAACATACATGCTTTTTCTTTTTTCCTTAAGAGGTACCACTCCAAATTCTCAGCCTCAAGTATGTAGTCTTTCTCACATGTGTGGTCTAAAGATGTTCAAAGCACTTTTGTTATCCTATAATTCAATCTAGTAATAAAAGTATGGTGCTCTGGAAGAGCGAATTCAGGACAGCTGGTAAATTTCACTGGAATCAAATGATCTCATCTGCCAACCATTCAGGACTCCCCAAAGTTTGGAAGTGCTCTTCTGTCATTGGTCATCTCTCCAGCAACTGACAAGGGAAGTGGAGGGGGATGAGGAGGCAGCTACCTTCCCATTTAGGGAAATCTTCCTGCATTTTAGCTCATTTTCCATCTAAGATATTAAAAACACATAGGCAGAACACCCTGATCCCAAGTTGAAAATCTATCTTTGACATGGGTAGTTGGAAGGGATCTCAGGTAACCATGTGCATACAGACCAAATAGACTAAGTGTGGATTTGTACTGCAAGGAATAAGAATCTATAAACTCTGCTACCTGAACCATTAATGCTGTCCTCTCTACCCTCTCTTTGGAGGCAACCAATTGCCATTTGAAGACAACTTTGCAAAATCTACAGGTGATGAAGATGATGATGATAATTAAAAATAATATTGGCAGTAACCATTTCTTGCATTGCTGGAAATGTCTGGAAAGTACAAGGGTCTAGAGTCAGAAAGATGCCAATTCAAATTCAAACATCTTGGACAATCTGTTTAAACTCTGAGTTCTGTTTCTTCATTCAAAAAAATCAGAAAAGTGAAGCAGCATAAACCCAGAAAGCTAGTGTGGAGATAAACTGAGCAGTGTTAATGGAAACACCTGGCACACTGAAAGTGTTTCACAAATATTCATTCATTACTCTCCTTCCTAGAGTACAATTCACAAGGCCTTAAACAAATCAGAAAGAACTGGCCCACCAACAGGGGTAGACTTAGATTTATAGCTTTGGTTCCTACAGGAGGCTCACAGTCACTCAGCAAACAGATATTGACTTCTCAGTGTATGTCAGGTACCGTTTGGTGCATTTGGCATATATTTTCTTTAATGTCCACCTTCATGAAATTTGATTTATTTTTCAGGGTCAGGGACTCAAAGCAATATTTCCTCAAAAAGGAAAGCGGTACTGAATAATACCCATCTTAGGATAATGGTGACAGTTTATTCGCCTCACTACTTTGATGCAAGAATGATTCATATTCATCATTTGTGTTGTTAGTCTGACACCAACCTAAATATCACAAAAAGGGCAGGACTGGGGAGGGGGGTGGAGACAGACCAAAATTAATAGAATATGAAATCGCCTGCAGAAATATTAAGTCTGCAAGTATAAGACAAAAAACAAATTAAACCCAGAAAGGAGGAAAGGGAAGAGTGAGCCAATTTGGAAGTTTAAAGAGATCCAGAATGGAAGCTCTCAATGAGCTGCATGAGCTTGGATATCTCTAGAGATGATACTTAAATCACAGGTAAGTATCTCATGATTCATAATAAATGATCAAAAAGTGATGGTCATTATTATAGTGATTATTCTTGTGACTTTACCTCTCTGCAACTCAGTTTTCTCAAGCATCAGTGAAGTTCAGACTAGATTTCCAATTTTTGAAGGAGGGGAATCTGAATTTTTAAAAATTCATTAAAAAGGGGTGAGGCATTTTTTTAAGTGTTAAGAAGTACTCAGCTAGAGGACACTGCAGATCTCTTCCATCTTATTATGACAATATACCCCAGCTTCACTTGACCTCAGAGCCTTGGCACTAGAAAAAGAAAGTTCCTTCATCACTTGTCTCCAAAAACCAAATAAGTTTTATAACAAATAGCAGAAAACCAAATAAGTATTATAACAAAAATAAGTGAAAGAAGAGAGGGACATTGCATGAACCAATGAGAAAAGTGTTTCAGGAATTAGGAATTGAGATGAATTCAACTTTGTGTCTGTGTTTATAAAAAAAACCCAAGAAAACAAAAACAAAAATTGTAAGCTATCTATACAACAAATCCTCAAAGGAAAAAAGCTAATAATTAAGTAGAGATGATATTTGATAGATTTCAGAGTCAGAAGTAAGATTATGGTTCATACATTTCTATTTAAAAATACTAGCTGGAAATGTGTCATGGTTTTTAATAGACTCTACCATACCAGCAGAAGTGATGTTCCAAAATCAGCACGTATAGAAGGAATCACTGATGAGAGAGATGCAGTCCAAGCCAATATCTACAGAAACTTAAGAATTAGGTATTATTAAGACTACCTTTATGTTTCATACCACTGGGTATTCATATCAGGCACTCTGCAAATATCATCTCATTTAATTTCTATAACTCTTTAATATATGCATGTTTTATCCCTAAAATGGTAATAATAAGACCCAGAGAAGTAAAAGGCATTGCCCAAGATCATATTGCTAGGGAGTGGAAGAATCAAGTTTCAAACGATAGCCTCATTTGGCTCCACAACCAGGTTTTTTAACTATGCCTCTACTCTCATTAAAAGGCACCTGAGAAAGGGTACTTCCTAGGAGGGAAGCTTGTTACTTTGAGAGCATGTTCTATTTTGTTCTATATTGATGGCATCTGCATATTAGGGTCAGTGAGGTCACTAATAATGTGGTCTTAGAGGAGAAATATTTCTCACAAATATAGACTATATTATACATACAACTGATCTTTTCTGAAGTTGGCAAGGCATTAAACTAAAATGGGCCACATATATAAAGGAAAGAATAAAAACACTAAAATCCTGGGGTGGTATTCAATTGATGAATCCAAAAATCAAATAGCAAATGGGCAAACCCCAGACTAGGGCAATGAGCTCTGAAAAGGATTCAAGTAGGAAATAGGATGATAAAGTAAGTCATAAACAGCAACAGGGTCTGCAGGCCTCAGAAATTTCAAAATCTTTTTTATAATCTAGATCAGGGGTCCTCAAACTTTTTAAACAAGGGGCCAGTTCACTGTCCCTCAGACCGTTGGAAGGCCAGAATATAGTTTTAAAAAAACTATGAACAAATTCCTATGCACACTGCACATATCTTATTTTGAAGTAAAAAAACAAATGGGCAAAAACACCCGCATGTGGCCAGTGGGCCGTAGTTTGAGGACGCCTGCTCTAGATCCTGTTGTTCTGGGGGCGAGGTGGCTACAGTTACTTGTTTGTCTTCATAACTTAATAATGCTTACATTTTACCCATCAGAGAAAAAAATTCTTATCTTTCCAAAACAAGACAATGATCCAAAAGCTACTGGCTTCTTGAATGAAAATTAACTCTCTCGTAATAGATTCTGTACACTATAATACATGCCCTAGCAGTCAGTGTCTTAGCTAACTCCACAAGAGTGGAGAGTGTAAGCGTCAAAGGGTTATGATGGATCAGACTAAACAGAAGTTGCGAGGAGTTTGGGAAACAGTATTTATTAATATAGTTAAGAAGAATCCCAAATCCCAAGGCAAAGCAAATACTGCCAGCTCTGCAACAAGTTACAGAACAACCTGAGGACAGTCTTTTAGTCTTTTTCTCTACTTCTATATCTCCAATAAAATAGAAATAATTTAAATTAGTAAGGCACATTTCAAAACATAAGATGCTACTGCTGATTAAATAAGAGTGGTTTTACACTCAACACTGTAGAGCATTTCATATGTTTGTGTGTATATTTGACACACAGGATCACAAAATTTAAAATCAATCAATGTATATCACTAAAGCTATTAACTATATCATTCCTTCACTCTTTAGTCATTTACATCCTAGGGAAGCCAGCTACTCATAGGAAGAATGAATTAAAATACATAGTCGTGCCTGTCCCTGGGTATCAGAGGGGGACTGGTTCCAAGATCCCCAAGGATACCCAAATCCAAGGATGTTCAAGTCCCTTACATAAAACGACACAGTATTTTCATATAACCTACACATATCCTCCCATAATACTTTAAATTATCTCTAAATTACTTATAATACCTAGCACAATGTAAATAGCATGTAAGTAGATGTTATACTATATTTTTACATTTGTATTATTTATAGTTATATTGTTATTTTTTGTTTTGTTTTTAATATTTTTAATCCACTGTTGAATCTGCAAATGCAGATCCCACAGATACAGAGGGTCAACTGCATACATGCACGTATACGCCTATGTTTAAAGAAAAATTCCACAACTTTTCAAAGTTAACTGCATATTGATAAATGAAGTGGGTGATAAAATAAGCTATGAACACAACTCTCCAAAATTGTGTATTATGATGCCTAAAAACAGGAGATTTCCCAACTTTGGTTTATGAATCTTTTCCTTGAAAAAGCAGGCCCATGATAGTGAGACTATATTGAGAGATTCCTTGGGTGTACATAAACATACAAATGTAATATAGGTTGAGCATCCAACTCCAAAAATCTGAAAAGGTCTAAAATCTGAAACTTGGAGCACTAACAAAAGGCTCATCAGAACATTTTGGATTTGAGATGCTCAATGGTAAATATAATGCAAATAATGCAACATCAGAAAAATCCAGAATCTGAAACAGTTTTCGGATCTCCAGCATTTCAATTTCACATAAGGGATACTCAAGCTATATTGGTGGGCTGAAGTGTTGTTTTTCCTCCTAAATAAACTCAAAAAAGGAAAAATGAAAAGAAAGTATTAAAATGGGGTAAGTTAAATGTAAATCATTCTAATTTTCTCCTATCTTCTGTTCAATTACTTTTCAAGTATTTATAGTGGCAAAAGTAAACTAAAGAAAATATATTTACGTATGTTAAACCATCCCTGCATCCCTGGGATGAAGCCCACTTGGTCGTGATGGATTATTTTTTTGATAAGCGTCTGGATTTGGTTAGCTAAGATTTTGTTGAAAATTTTTGCATCTATACTCATTAGGGATATTTGTCTGTAGTTTTTTTTGTTGCATCCTTTCCTGGTTTTGGTATCAGAGTAATGTTCGCTTCATAAAAGGTGTCGGGGAGGTTTCTGTTCTTCTCGATGTTGTGGAATAGTTTCTGCAAGATAGGTACTAGTTCTTCTTTGTAAGTGTGGTAAAATTCGGGTGTGAAGCCATCTGGACCGGGACTTTTCTTTTTTAGGGAGATTTTTAATTGCTGTTTCTATTTCAGCTGTTGAGGTTGGTCTGTTCAGGGAATCTATTTCTTCCTGGTTGAGCCTAGGGAGGCTGTGTGTTTCTAGAAATTTGTCCATTTCCTCCACATTTTCCAATTTGTGTGAATAAAGATTTTTGTAGTACTCATAAATTATATCTTGTATCTCTTTGGGATCAGTTGTGATATCTCCTTTTTTGTTCGGAAAGCAATATGGAGATACCTTAAAGCGATACAAGTGAATCTACCATTTGACCCAGCAATCCCATTACTGGGCATCTACCCAAAAGATCCAATGACACTCTACAAAAAAGACACCTGCACTCAAATGTTTATAGCAGCACAATTCATAATCGCAAGGCTGTGGAAACAGCCCAAGTGCCCATCAATCCAAGAATGGATTAATAAAATGTGGTATATGTATACCATGGAGTACTACTCAGCTCTAAGAAACAACGGTGATATAGCACATCTTATATTTTCCTGGTTAGAGCTGGAACCCATACTACTAAGTGAAGTATCCCAAGAATGGAAAAACAAGCACCACATATATTCACCAGCAAACTGGT
>VSMD01044439.1:0-64518 GCA_008750895.1 Mirza zaza
AATACTAGGCTCACGCCTGTAATCCTAGCACTCTGGGAGGCCGAGGCGGGCGGATTGCTCGAGGTCAGGAGTTCAAAACCAGCCTGAGTGAGACCCCGTCTCTACTATAAAAATAGAAAGAAATTAATTGGCCAACTAATATATATATATATATATATATATATATATATATATAAATTAGCCGGGCATGGTGGCGCATGCCTGTAGTCCCAGCTACTCGAGAGGCTGAGGCAGGAGGATCGCTTGAGCCCAGGAGTTTGAGGTTGCTGTGAGCTAGGCTGACGCCATGGCACTCACTCACTCTAGCCTGGGCAATAAAATGAGACTCTGTCTCAAAAAAAAAAAAAAAAAAAAATGATAAATACTGGAGGTGATGGATACCCTAAATACCCTGATTTAATTATTACACATTCTATGAATGTAATAAAATATCCCATGTACTCCCCAAATATGTACAAATATTATGTATCATTTTTTAAAAATAACATTAGCTGCGATTGTCAGCTATTAATTTCACAATTAGAAAAATGTTATTTACAATAGCAAATAGAAGGGGGTCGGGATCTGTCACTTAAAGCTTTCCCATCAACAAAATTACTTTTTAAATGTATCTGCCCCTCACTGGGAGGCAAAAAAAAAATTAGATTATCCCCTTAAAAATATAAGTATACTTAATAAGCATACTTAAGCACAGACATATTCAGTTTCAAAACCTTTTGTTCTCTGAGCATGATTTTATTCACGTCTCTTTATTCTTCTTTTGGTACAAAATGCAAGTGTCTAGTAGACATGTACACTTTTAGTTTCATTGTAAAGCATGTTCCCTCTTTCTGGATTCTCTGTGGGTTTGTAGATGACGATTTGTTGGAATTTCACTTGCACCTAATTAGCCTTATTTGTAGTTTCGGAATCTAATCGCATCTATGCTTTAGCTAATATTTAGATTTAATACACTCCTTTTAAAATTCCTAAACTTTTACAGGTAAAACTTTCACCAGAAAACTTTCAGAACAAAAATAATAAAAATGATTACCATTTAATGAGCACCCACTATGCCTTAAGCAGGGCGGCCCCGAGAGGGAGGTATTATCATCCCATGCAAGGAGGCTGGGGCTCAGCTAGTGAGTGGCAGAGATGGAATCCAATCTCTCCATTCTGGGGGTATATATAATATTGAGAAGTCTAGGCCAGGCACAGTGGCTCATGCCTGTAATCCTAGCACTCTGGGAGGCTGAGACAGGTGGATGGCACAAGGTCAGGAGTTCAAAACCAGCCTAAGAATGAGACCCTGTCCCTACTAAAAATAGGAAGAAGTTAATTGGCCAACTAAAAACATATAGAAAAAATTAGCCGGGTGTGGTGGTGCAGGCCTGTAGTCCCAGCCACTCGGGAGGCTGAGGCAGTAGGATTGCTTGAGGTTGCTGTGAGCTAGGCTGAAGCCAGGGCACTCTAGCCCAGGCAACAGAGTGAGACTCTGACTCAAAAAAAAGAAAAGAAAAGAAAAAGAAAAGTCTGAAAACACCATATTGAAATATGTTTTTACGGTGGTGAAACATAACATTTACCATTTTAGCCATTTTTAAGTGTAGAGTTCAGTGGCATTAAGTGTATTCTATAGACACATTTTATAGACAATCATTTTCATTGTTGCTTTCAAACTGCCAAGCATCTGGGGCTTGTCTCCTGTATTAAGACTGTATCCAGTCCTTTGAGGTTGAGGGAGGAGGTGAACAAAAACAAAGGAGTGGATTCGACAATTCACATGTTTGTGGTCCAAAGCAAGCAAGGTGTTGCATAACCAACCGACCCGCCACCCAGGCAGAGCTGCACAGGCTGGGTTAGAGAGAGGCAGGGAGCTCTAGGCTGAGCGTGAAGACGTGACCTCAACCTAGGTTCTCTGGAGTGTGTATGCGTGTGAGATACAGACACACACGGGAACAACTTAGATCTGTCATTATAGAGTATCAGAGAAAAATTAGGAAGAAATAACCTCTTTGAAGTCCCATGTGACATAAGGAAGCTTTCCGGGTCTAAGCCATGATCCCTGAAAGCAGGCACTAGCTACAGCAGGCATCCTCAAACTATGGCCCGAGGGCCACATGCCACCTGCCTAGGACATTTATCCGGCTCGCCAGGTGTTTTTGCCACCGCTGCCTGTCCTGCTTAGCAGCCGACTCGTCCCGGTCCCACGGTGCACACTCTCCAACAGTCTGAGGGACAGTGAACTGGCCCCCTGTTTAAAAAGTTTGAGGACCCCTGGTCTACAGCACGGATTTGGAAAACATTCTGACCCCCACTCCAGCACATGCACACACGTGAGCATTTACTCAGCAGCCAGTGAGCACTTTTGAGGCACAGCGTGCTACACCAGGCCCGGGGAAGAGAACACCTTAGACCTCCAGGTTACTGAAGGATACAGATTAGTAAACTCCCAAAGACAACTAGGAGACACAGCAGGGCCAGTCGCTTCTGCCCTAAACAGGCCTCCAACCCTTTCCCCTCCACGGCCACCATGCTAATTCAGGCCACTATCATCTCCCAAGATGCAGCAAGGGGCCTCTAACTGGGCAATTAACTTCCACAGGACCACCAGACTCGTGCCATTCTTCTGCTTAGACCCTTCCCATGTGTTACGGACTAAATTATGTCTCTCCATGCTCCTATGTTAAAGCCCTAATACCCCAATGGGACACTATATGGAGATACACCCTTTAAGGAGGTAATTAAGGTTAAATGAGGTCATTGGGGTGGGGCCCTAATCCAATAGGACTGGTGTCCTTAAAAGAAAGGAAGAGACACTGGAGATTTCCCTCTGTGCACACACAGAGGAAGGGCCACATGAGAACACAGCAACATGGCAGCCATCTACAGGCCAAAGACAGGGGCCTCTCCAGAAACCAACTCAGCTGGCACCTCAATCTTGGACCTCTAGTCACCAGAACTGAGAGAAAATAAACATCTGTTGTTTAAGCCAACCAGTCTGTGGTTCTTTGCTATGGCAGCCCAAGCAGACTAATCTGTGTGGATTAGCATTAATCTACTGGGAATTCCCACGGTACTTTAAATCTAAAACTCTTTCCCCAGCTCTAAAAGCTCTGCACACTCCTACAACCTCCTTCTTGCTTGTTACTCCTCAGCCCCAAGGCTCTGTTTCCAGATTCTTAAGCAAGCAAAGCCTTTCCTGCCCTCAGGGTCTTTGCACACACTCTTCCTATCTTCCTATCGTCTGTAAAGCTCTTCTTCCAGTTCCTAGCATGACTATTTCTCATTCTTTAGGTCTCAACTTCAACCTCCTCTTCCACTGATGGCATTGAGCAAGGTATCTGCCCTCCTCTTCTTGCTGCCACTGGCCTGGCCTCCTTGACCACCTACATTCGTTTCCCTCCTAGCACTTACCATGATTTGCAAACATACATTTGCTTTTATTTATTTATCTGCCTCTCCTGCTAGACCACAAGCTCTACAAGAACAGACCAGTCTGAATACTCAGTGCCTGCCACATAGCTGACACTGTGTTAGTACCACACAGATCTGGGAAAAGAGCAAATAGACTTTATTTTTTATTTTATTTATTAATTATGAGAGACAGTCTCACTATGTTGTCCAGGCTGGTCTTGAGCTCCTGGTCTCAAGTTATCCTTCCACCTCGGCCTCTTAAAGTGCTGGGATTACAGCCAACCACACCCAGTCTAAACTGTCAATAAAGTCCCCAAGACTCAACGAAAGTTCTTTGCCATCTCTCCACCTACCACAGTGCACACCTACCACAAAGTAACAGATTCAAAAAGGCACTGGATGAAGATTGAAAGATTGAGGGCAATGACAAGGGAAAACCAGAAGGATAAATTTAGAAGTCAGACAAGACAGAACTTTTTAGGAGCCTGAGTCATTCAAGGCCATCCAAAAACTATTGCCCAATATATTACCATGCACACAAAACTAAATTCTGGGAAGGTAGTGAGGATATCAAAGGTGAGGATCAATTTTTTTTTTTTTTGAGACAGAGTCTAGCTCTGTTGCCCTGGGTAGAGTGCAGAGGTGTCATTGTAGTTCACTGCAACCTCCAACTCCTGGGCTCAAGTGATCCTCTTGCCTCAGCCTCCCAAGTAACTGGGACTATAGGTATGTGCCACGACACTTAGATAATTTTTTCTATTCTTGGTAGAGATGGGGTCTCGCTCTTGCTCAAGCTGGTCTCGAACTCCTGACCTCAAGCCATCCTCCCACTTTAGCCTCCCAGAGTGCTAGGATTACAGGGGTGAGCCATCGCACCCGGCCCAGGACCAATCTTTCTTATTCATCACCAGCACCTACACCACAGTGTCTGGCATCTAGGAGGCAAGTCTGCCTCTGTCCTTAGGGGCTTATAGTCTGGATGGAAATTGGCAAATTAAAGCCTATAGGCCAAATTCAGCCCACTGCCTATTTTTTTTTAAATAAAGTTTTATTGGAACATACCCTGATTCATTCCTTACATATTGTCTATAGCAGCTTTTGTGCTCTACTGGCAGAGTTGTGATAGAGACCTTGTGGCCTCAAAGTCTACACTATCACCATCTGGCCCTTTAGAGAAAGAGCCTGCTCACCCTGGATCAAAGTGAAAGACAATAAGAGACAGCAACAAAGCAAGTGTCGACGTCAAATGTCCACAGCCAGATAAATCTGGTATAGACCTGGGCAAATCACGCCTGCTTTGGGAATGTGAAATAAACAACCACGTGTAGCAGTGGGGAAATAACCCTAAATACTACAGAGTTGCACTATTGACTTGGGAATGATACCCCTTTTCAATTGTTTCATAGCTACGTAACTAGAAATGACACAACATCAAACGTTTGTAGGACAACAGGCCATCGTCTGCCCCTTCCTGTGAAGACCCTGTGGGCATGTATCCTGTGACACAGGTACACCTCGTTCAGTATAGTATTTTATCATTTCTCCACATGTTTAGAATCACAGCACTGAAAATGAATAAATGTGACAGCAAGTGGGCACAACATTTATCAGCATTTTTAAAAAACTTATCAATGTGATATAGCATTCAAGGATTTTTCTGGTCACATGATCTTTAGAAACAATCTTTAATTAGCTTCGATACATAGAACTAAATTGTTTAGTTTTTTGTGTGTAGGCTTTGAATTGCTATGTAAATATATCGCCGCCTACAATGTGTACTGTTACCTCTTAAAAATGAAGCCTTGTTCGATTTCAGCGCTGTAATAAACACTACGATTTTATCAAATAAATATGTAATTCAACATTGAAAAAAGTAGATAATCTTCCTGACTACATACAAATGGACTTGATTCAAATCAAATCCACCTACACCCTCATGTAGGCATCCCAATCCTCAGGGAAATCTCATTTTAGATACCATCACAGTTAACATGACAGAAAATTCATCATCTCCAAGGACTAGATGCCTAGCATAGTTTCGGAGCAATTAAATCATGGCATGTGGTCAGCACAGAGTGACCGATGCCACGGTTGGGGAGCGGGTGGGTATGTGGCAGGTCCACTTTCAAGAAATGAACCGTAGGAAACACAGAAGATAAGGATCAGTTTGAGAGGACCTGGAAATACAATAGGCCATCAGGAAACAGAGCCGGGTGTTAGGGAATGATCTTGTAGTTCCGCTCTAGTGACCTGCGCTTGGGAATGCTCCCAGCCAAGTCCTGCTGATCCCCTCTTACGACCTCAGCACCGTATACTGCGAAGCACATGGGTCCGACTGAAATCCCAGCTCTACTATGCACTGGTTTATAACTTGGGTGCATTACTTAACATTTTGGAAGCTTATTTTTCTCATCTGTCAAAAAAAAGGAGAGGGGTTTTTTTACCTTTCCAAATTGTGAGCATGAGTTTAGACAGCTAACGCATGTGAGAGCCCCAGCAGCATCTAACCATGGTACATACAAGATGTTAATTTCCACTCCCTTTCTTGAAAGACAAAGACATTCAAAACAAAGACTCAATGACTGTACCCACCACAGAGGGGAGGATCTCCTCTATGAGAAAGGGGACTTGATAAACAGAGGGGTCAGAGCCTGCCAGGTCACTACATTATCCAAGATCAACATTGGGGACTTTGCGTGGGTCACTCCCGCCCTTGTCACCTGCGTGTGGTCAACGCCCAAGACGGGTCTGCCTTCTAGCCCTGAGCCAGCCGTCCACCTCTCTCCCTGTACTGTCCCCCACCAGGCCGCTGTCTGGCTATGGGACTCTAGAACTTTCGGCAGGCCTGCTAGAAAGAGCAGGGCATGGGGAAGCGCAGGAACCAAGCAGCATCATTTACAGCAGAGGTTGGTGTTGGGATTTTCCAGCTGTTACCAAAGTGGTACCTCATTTCCCATCTGGCCTCCTGGAGTACCCATCCTCTCAATTGATCATAAACCCCAGAAGACACGATTTCCAAACTCAAACCCCGAATGTCTACCCTCCATTATCTTTGAACACTCAGCTACCAAATACCTAGAAGGGAATAAACACATGAAATCTTTTGTGGGAGAGGAGGCTCTGAAGGAGAGAGAAAAATAGAATCTAGCAAGGAAGAATTATTCTTGCAATAAAACCCCAAAGTCAGGCTGGGGTACAGTGGCTCACGCCTGTAACCTGAACACTTTGGAAGGCCGAGGTGGGAAGATTGCTTGAGCCTGGGAGTTCGAGACCACCAGCCTGAGCAACAGGGAGACCCCATCTCTACAAAAAAATTAGAAAAATTAGCCAGTTGTGGTCGTTCCCACCCATAGTTCCAGCTACTTGGGAGGCTGAGGCAGGAGGATGGCTTAAGCCCAGGAGTTTGAGGTTTCTGAGAGCTGTGATGATGCCACTGTGCTCTAGCCCAGGTGACAGAGTAAGACCCTGTCTCGAAAGAAAAAACAAACAAAAAAACCTGATGTCAAAAATAATGAAAGTACAAACTTTCGTTGCTATTACAAGTTTTCTAGATTTAAATGAAGGGAAAGTAGAAACAAAAACAATTAAGTTTTATCACTAGGGTCTGATGTGTGTGCGCACACAACAGTGGGACTCAGAGGCGGGAAAGGCAGGAGTCTCTAGTAATATCTTTGTTGTAGAACTGGATTTGTATCCAGGGAGGCCCAAGCTTAGACAGGAATTAAGATTCACACTATTCATTTTTGTCCATTCTTCATTTTTTTTATGGCTTTTAATGTTTTTAATAAGAAATGTTTTCTGAAATCTGTTTTTCCCCTTTTCGTTATTATTAAAGCTAATGCTGTAACATATTTAATACATATCATGATATATAATGTGTTTGCATTGTATTTCTATGAGCTGTATGCTATGTATGTTTTTTATTATATGTTCCATATTAAATAGAATAAATTACAGCTCTGGCAGGAAGAATCTCAGATGTTTTTCAATGACCCCACTCTGGGGGTTCATGCCCTTGTACAATTCCCTTCCCATGAGTGTGTGTCTTGCTTCCAACCCATAGAATTTGGCACAAGTAATGGGATGTCATTTCCACCATTAGGTTACCAAAAAACTGACCTCCTTCTTGCCAGCCAACTCTCTCCCCTCCTTGGCTTTGCTGAAGCAGCTGCCCTCTGGAGAGGTTCACATGGCAAGAAACTGAGTGAGCATCCAACAGCCAGTGAAGACCGGGGCCCTCAGCCCAACAGCCCTCATGGAAATGAATTTTGCAACTACTACATGAACTTGGAAGCAGATTCGTTCTCAGTCCTGTCTTCGGATGAGACCGCGGGCAGGGCCGACACCTTAATTGCAGCCTTATGAGACACCTGGGCACACAGGACATAGTTAAGTTGTACTCAGGCACCTGATCCTTGGAAACTGAGATAATAAATGTGTGTCAGTTTAAGTTGCTGAACTTTGGAGTAGCTTGTTACACAGCAATAGATAACACATATACCACTAGTCACGACTAATAATAATTCTATGGTCAGGTACTGACCATGGTCACTATTATTTCCAAGTTAGTCTAAAGAAGAGCCCCCATCCGAAAGGCGGCAGAAATCTCCTCTAGTTAGTCCAGACACCTGCCACACCCTGTTTGGAACCTGCCCAATATTCTTGAAAGTAAAATCTGACAAGCCTGATGACGGTTGTAATTAGATAAAGGAGCTCATGAAGCAATAACAATAAAACATACCTGCCATCTAGATTAAATTTAAACTTTATCCTGTTACAGAAACAACGTAATTACGGCTCCTAGCAGGAAGAGGATTACATTTTTTTTATTTCCTCCCAAACCAAGGCCTAAAAAATCCTAGAAGCCTGGGATAACTAATGCAAAACTAAGGGACCATTAATATCATATCTCTGGGGACAGTTCAGCCAGGACCTTAATATTCACAATAGAAAAGTCTTCTGAGTCCACAGCTCCAACCTCTGTTCCCCAGAAAGCCCACCCCAGAGCCCTTAGCCACAAAGGAAGGCTTGGCTGCCACCTCACACTGTACAATTTCAATGGCTGTCATTCAAAAAGGTGCAGGGGAAATCTCAAAATGTGGACCTTTCAGAGAAGAGCAGTTTTGTCCTTCTCTGGGATAAAGTTGAAAGGATTTCTTAGTCCAACACGGTCACAGGCTCCTCAGCATTTCCTAGTGACGATGATTGCTTCCTGTCCATATAAGGCATATGAAGTATTTTCATACACACTGTCCACGCAATCGTCATGTCATGATTCTGAGGCGTTACCAGGCATCATTGCCGTTTTACCAAAGAGAAAACCAAGGTGGCTAAGGAACTTGCCCAAGGTCGTGTAGCTCCTGGGTGGTAAACATCAGGTCGGATTCAGGCCCCTCTGCACGTATACAGGCTCGGGGCTGCACGTGACACTGCGAACACATCGGGGCTCCAGACTGGAATTCCAGCTCTGCCCAGGAAGCGCCAGAGCCTGCCCCCAACTCCAACATCACCTGCTTTCCTCCTTCCACACACCTGATTAGAGCATCATTAGACCCAATAAAAACCTAAACAAAGGAAATGAACTTGACAAGCAAAATCAATCCGACTTTGAGGTCTACAGACAGATCTATCCTAATGCCAATTAGTTGTAAACTTTAAAATGCTTCTTTCTTTATATCACTTAAGAGTACACTTATTTCCTAGGTTTTTAAAAAATATTTTAATGTCTTTTAATAAATTATATTCCTTTTTTTTTTTTTGAGACAGAGTCTCAATCTCTTGCCTGGGCTAGAGTGCCGCGGCGTCAGCCTAGCTCACAGCAACCTCCAACTCCTGGGCTCAAGCAATCCTCCTGCCTCAGCCTTCCGGGTAGCTGGGACTACAGGCACGTGCCACCATGCCCGACTAGTTTTTTCTATTTTTAGTTGTTTGGCTAATTTATTTCTATAGTAGAGACGGGGTCTCGCTCTTGCTCAGGCTGGTCTTGAACTCCTGAGCTCAAGAAATCCTCCCGCCTCGGCCTCCCAGAGTGCTAGGATTACAGTACAGGCGTGAGCCACCACACCCGGCCTAAATTATATTCTTTATTATGTGATATGCAAATCTACCTTCTTTGACTTATTTTTTATTTTATTTATTTATTGTAGAAACAGTGTTTCACTATGTTGCCCAGGCTGGCCTCGAACTCCTGGCCTCAAGTGATCTTCCCACCTCAGCCTCCCAAAGTGCTAGGATTACAGCCATGAGTCACATGTCTGGCCCCCAGGTGTTTTCGAACTGAGTGAGGTGGGAGACACAGAGGTCAGCAAGAAGTTGTGGCAGAGGGGGAGAGAGGCTCGGGAAGGAGGAGCAGTTGCAGTAAAGATTCAGGGGCAGGAACGAGCAGTGGAAAGGCCAGGCAACCCACTCAGCTGAGCCATTTGGGGCAGCAGGGGCGGACAAAGGATTGGTGTCACCTTCTCACGGCCATGCCGCCTTGCAAGGCTTTATTCCAGGGAGCAAGAGGGACCCCTGAAGGTGTCTGCAGAGGAAAGGACTCTGTTCCATGCAGTGCCCGGCTGACAGAGGGAAGCAGGCGGGTGGCCAGGAAGGCGACAGCCAGGCAGGGAGACCATCCAGAAGCCACACTGGAAACTGAGCCTCTCCTGGTCACAGTTTTTTCATCTGGAAAACCCAGAGGTTCTGTCCCATGACCGCTGCAGCCACGTTCAACAACAACACTCAGAGATGTAAACCTAACTCCAGCAAGAAGGAATCTGGGCTGAATCAGGGTGGTGGCTGCAAGGAAAAATGTGTTTATAAAATGAAGACAGGGTGGGGCTGGCCACTCTTTTGTCTGAAAAACTAAGGAAAAAAGTAAACAAAAGACTAGAACTGGTTCCCATAGGATACCACCACCAGAATTCCCCCAAATGTTTATTTTGGAGACTCAATCTACAACTCAATCTACAACTCAATCAGCCTCAATCTACAACTGTACTTTTAGACAAATAACAAAAGTTGCCAGGAGAAGAGCATTGTTTGTTTTTTTTTTTATAATATTTTTAATTCTTTTTCTCTTTTCTTTTTTTATTTTATAAAAGATTGGCTACATCTGTGAAAGCATTGTTATTTTTATATTCAAGCGTCACGCTTACTTGTTAGGGACAATGGCTTCATTTTTACTCTGTTACTACGGGGCTTTATAATTAGCTTTTAAAATTATGTTCATGTTTAAATAATATAAAATCACAGGGGTTTTATAACTGACAGCTTCCTGGATGCAAAACCTCCAGGGTAAACTAAGTCTGTCGAGTTGAATTAATTCTGATGTTTGCAGAGTCACCAAGCTATTGATATAAAGGTTACAACTCCAGAAAGACAACAGAATCAACATGATTTTCCAGAACCAAATGTAAACCTTGAAACTTCCAACCTGCAGAGAGTCAACTTATACTCCCTATCCAGATGCAGTAAGAATGGCTTGTTTGAATAGAAGGGGTGGGTGTGATAACACGAAGGATAAACATACAAGGAAAAGATGACTCCTCCTAGTAATCAGAGAATGGCAAATTGGTGGAGACATAAGACACCGTTTTGTCCTTATTAAGTTGACACTATTCAGTGACTGTGTCTAACGCTGGCAGTAAAGATGACAAATGAATCTTCACCCACACGCTGCTGCTGGCCTTGAAGCTGTTATATTCCTTATGGAAAACAACATAGTGACACTTCATCTACCCAAAACACCAGAGATATTATATTTGAACCAATAATCTCATTTACAGAGCCTTTTCCAACAGGAATACTTCAACAAAGGGACTCTATTCAAACACAATTTTTGATTGGCATCATTAGCTATAAAAAGCAGGAATAGAAACCACCTAAGAATACAACAGCATCATGGTTTTACAAGTTTTTACAATTTTAGTGTAGCCATTAACAACTGTAAAAAAAAAAAAAATTAACAGCTGTAGAAACATAGGAAATTCTTTACAACATTAAATGGGGAGGGAAAGGCAGAAATCACAACCATGTTCTATAAATGCTGCTTTGTAAATAACACGTGTGTATTTTGGAAACTAACATTTGCCCTGAAAGAAGACACACAATTCTGTGTTTTTCCTTCCAAAATAACCAGCAACTGAAAACACCTACCTACTCCTTATGTCCAAACACAATTGCACAGTTGCTCATGTGCTGGGTACATTTCCTGAAATCCTTACGACAAACCCTAAAGGAAGGGATTATCCTCATTTTGTGGGCTTGGAGAGGTTAGGTGACTTCCCCAGGGTCATACAGGGCTATTTCAACAAGGGCTGTCTGCACCCCAATCTCTTGTGATTTGTCACAGTGCTGTCCAAAGGGGGAGGAAAGTTGGATCAGGGTATTAGAATTATGCCCACCCCCATACTTTCTTAATACCATTCTCTCTCTTTGCAAATGACCACAAAGACAAAAATGGTTGCATGGAAGTGGGTTAATTTCAAATAGGCAGTCTCTGAGCTCAGAGAAGGGATGGTTTGCATGTCAGGACAGGAGAGAGAAAACTGGTCACTTTTGTCCTTTGTATTATACCTTCTGGGTACATTAGTAAACAGAAGATTCTCTCTCTTGCCTGAGGATCATGAGCTGTGTGAAATTCAGCCTGTGTCCATCTTTCCCTCTAAGAGTCCTTGCTGATCTATACCACGTGCCAATGAAGATCCCCAAACCACTGACCTACACTCTACACGTCAGTGCTTCATGCACTAAAAACCATGGGCCTTAGACAGAGGTCCAGTGACAAAGCTGACTGAAAAAGTCAGTAGCTTCCCAGGTCTTGGCCCTTAAAAAGAAAGAAAGAAAAGTCAATAGCTTTCCTTAGTCATCTATATTTGTGGCTTCAGATGGAAATACAAACAAATCCTCTTAAAATTCCCCCATGGAAACTTTCTATATGTAAATGTATTTCAAAATTTCCAAATATTTATATGTAAACACATTTCAAAGTTTACACGGACACCACGTATGACTGGCACATGAAGTATGATTAGTGCACCTGCTGGATAGGTTTTCTAGATACTGCCACGGTTTCCTGAATGTCCAGGGCTGGCCACAGAGCCTCACTTTTTGTTCCATCTAAAAGTTAACGCCTTCACAAATTCCGAGGCCGAGAAGTCAAGAAGTCTAAGAGACAAGGGCCACATTTGATGTTTAATCTGTCTCCCCTGCTGCATTTAAAGTCAGCCTAGAGGACTCGACTGATCTGACAAACTCTCCAAGACAGCAGAGTTCACACCTTAAGTTTTGAACCAAAATCATACTGCAAACACGTGGTTAGTATTTTTATGTCCCTCAGAAACACTTGTACTTGGCTCGAAACATCTGCAGAGTTTCCCACCAACAGTCAACAGTTTTAGCTACCTGTTCTGGCTTTCCAGATTTGAACAAGTCAACAGGAGTGCGTCTAAGTTTCTCCTACAAACCTGAGAGCTTTAAAGACTTATGGTAATAATCCCAATGTAGGGCTTCTAAAACTCCTAGTGTTTTCCTGGGCTGGCAGTAGTGTGCCCTTTTTTTTTTTTTTTTTTTTTTTTTTTGAGACAGAGTCTCGCTTTGTTGCCCAGGCTGGAGTGAGTGCTGTGGCGTCAGCCTAGCTCACGGCAACCTCAAACTCCTGGGCTTGAGCAATCCTCCTGCCTCAGCCTCCCGAGTAGCTGGGACGACAGGCATGCGCCACCATGCCCGGCTAACTTTTTCTATATATATTAGTTGGCCAATTAGTTTTCTTTCTATTTATGGTAGAGACGAGGTCTCGCTCTTGCTCAGGCTGGTTTCCAACTCCTGACCTCGAGCAATCCGCCCACCTCGGCCTCCCAGAGTGCTAGGATTACAGGCGTGAGTCACCGCGCCCGGCTAGTAGTGTGCCTTTACAGAGAGTTGACTATGTATTCTACGTATCAGGCTCTGCACTAAGTGATATGCATTATCTTATTTCATTTGTAGAGAATCGAATTATTTCCCCATTTTACAGATGAGGAGCCTGGTCTCCTGCTGCAGTTTCTCATGGACAGAACCTCCTGCCAAATATCCAACCCAGGCCCCACCCTGGTCTAGAGGTTTCCAGAAGGCGCCCCTTGCTAGTGCTGTCTAGCAGAACCCCTGGAGCACCAGGCCCCAGCAAGTCAGCTGTGATGTCTTTTAAATCTGCCTATGGAGTACTGCAGAATTTTTATTTGAAGAGTTATAGCTTTTAAAAATAAACTATACACTAACCACTGCCCTGACCCACTCTCCAGGGAGCTGAAAATGAGACATCTTGCATTCTACTTAGTCCAAACTCCCATAGCTACTCAGGAATAGGCTGTTCCTGTGGGGCAGGGGGTGGGGTGGGACCCTGGGTAGGGGGTGGGTGTAGTCCACCAGCCCATAGGCAATAAGGAAGTGCATCGTCTGCCGAAGATTCAAAAACAAAAATAGCTAAACTGATTACAAGTTGTCAGATTTTTATTATTTCATTATCACCATCAATGGATAATGTCAGTAGTAAAATACTCCCCTAAAAAAAAAAAAATTCTTTTTGCTGGCTGACACAGTGGCTCATGACTAATCCCAGCACTTTGGGAGGCCAAGAAGGGAGGATAACTTGAGGCCAGGAGTTCAAGACCAGCCAGAGTAGCAAGCAAGACTGCCCCTACACTGTCCCTGCAAAATTTAAAAATTAGCCAGGTGTGGTGGCACACGCCTGTACCCCAACTACTTGGGAGGCTGAGCCACAAGGATAGCTCGAGCCTAGGAGTTCCAGGTTACAGTCAGCTATGATCAGGCCATTGTCCTCAGACTGGGAAACAAAGCAAGACCTTGTCTCTTAAAAAAAAAAAAAAAAATCTTTTTGCAGTAGTTACTACTCAGTTTTAATACATAATCATGCTTTAAACAAACACTTTAAAATTGCTTATCTGTTAATGCACATTGGAGTCTAGGGAAGCTAATTTCGAGAATTCCTGGTTATACAGGTCACCAGGTTCAGCTGTGTGTGCTGCTGTAGGAAGAAGCTGAAGCTGCTTCTGACACTTAATATCTCCAGCCCTCTCTGTTACAGATTCCTGCATTTGCATAGCAGATTTGAAATAACCAATTAGGAAAACAAGGAACAGAAAAGGGAAAGAAAATTTAAAACAACCTATCCCAAAGCAGAATGCTTGCTTTAATTCCCTCACCCTCTGTAAACCACTTGAAGTTTTTGTTTATATTCAACAATTTAAAACAGAGAAACTCACAGGGAATCTTAATTATCTACAAAAATTCAAAATGAATTCAAGGACAGTAAAAGAAAATGTCACTGCCTGAGGTTCTTTTCTGATCATTATTATTACTCATTTCATTATGAACTGACAATAATCTTGTCCTACAGAAGAGGGGGTGTTAAAAACCGATCCACACTGGGTGCAAATATTTGGGGTGCAGCACTGGGGCTTTAGCTGCTCCCCATATCACACTGCTGGCCATGGGTTGAATTATGTCCCCTCGAGTCCCTGTGTTGAAGTCCTAACTGCCAGCACCTCAGAATGTGACCTTATTTGGAAATAGGGTCGTTACAGATATAATTAGTAATGGTGAGGTCATTAGGGTGGGACCCAATCTAACGGGACTGGTCTCCCTATAAAAAGTGGAATCTGGACACAGATACGGGAGATGGGAATTATCCAGCCACAAGCCAAGAAACTACCAGAAGTTAGGGGAGAGGCCCAGAACACACTTCTCCCCAGCACCCTCAGGGGGAGGATGGCCTGCCAACACCTTGATCTTGGAATTCTGGCTTCCAGAATCATGAGATAATACATTGCTGTTGTTTAAGCCACTCAGTTTGTGCTGCTTTGTTACAGAAGCCCTAGGAATCTAATACATGGCTTTCATGTGTAGTTTTCAAATTTGAGGGTGCCTTTTAAATTCCTGAATTCCTACAGAGGATGTTACAGTCAGCTACTGCCAATTTATGACTCTATGTCTATACATTCAGAATCCACCTTCTCCCCATGACTGTGCACATAAAAGGCAAAGCTGTGGTTAGCTGTTGTAGCAATTTGTATAATTAAGACCTAAATGGCCATGTTTTCTCTCTTCTAATTACCCTAAGGCAAAACATGCTATTTCTCTGTGGCTTATCCAGGTTATAAGAATTATTTGCAGGAGATAACCTGAAGAAGTAACAACTGGTATTTAATGTAAATCAGATGTCCTGCTGAAACATGGATGCCTCACTCCTGCCTTGTGCAAACTCTTCTGATTTGCATTTAAGAGAAAACATACACCCTTAAAAGGATCCAACATTTATTAAAACATCTTCAAAATGCTTTGGGGTTTTAACAAGTGCCAATTAAATAAACTTTCCACTCAACCTTTTAAAAAACATGGCCCCAGGAAAAATGCCAGTTCATTCTAGAACTTTTTTCTGCTGTGATAGTTTCTCTTCTAAATCAATATTTGCTTCTCCTTTAAAATCTCTGTGTACCTTTTTTGGGAGCGAAGAAAGCTTGGGTTTGATTTAGCAAAATGCACCCACCCTCACCTCCACAAAGGCACGTGGTACAGAGAGAACATGCGTATTTTTTAAACTCCGAAGTGAAATAAAGTATAAAACCACCAGCCAAAATATGTTTGCATAGTTTTTTTGCTCTTCCATGTTCCCCCTTCTCCATAGGCTAGATTTCAACTCCCATCTCCTGTAAAGTGAAAATAACTTTCCCAAATGCAAATGACTCTAATGACAAAGAAACATTACTCTTTAACCCTATTGCTATCAAAATACCATTTATAACATTTATCCTACTATTATTAACACTATTATAAACTCATGATATTTAGCATGTTACTAATCTGAAAAATTACCCCCAGATTAACTTTTTTCTTTAGGTGAAGGCACACTCTACAACTAAGTTGAGTCTTGTATCTAGGAAACAGGACTCACTGTCATTGTTCCCTATAGATCTGGGAAGAAGCAGGCTTTGGCTGAGTTGTCTAGAGGATTCTCTCCCTGCAACCAACCCTCCACTTCCCACCCCTCCTCCACACTCATCAACTGTCCGTCAATAAATCAATGCCAGGGATACATTCCCAACAAGAGCATATCTAACTGTCCTGAACTTGATTTTTTAACATATTCATCCTTCTGACTACCCAGAGCTCTTTTGAAAAAGTAAGGGAATTAGTGAAAGAATAAAAAGAGAAGCATCCAGGATAAATGAGAGGTTTAAATAGTCAATAAATCAGCACACCCGAGTCAGAAATATATCAAGAGCACCTGCATACTGTACAACTCAAGGAAAACTACCAAAAAGCCTTTAAATGTCAGGTGGATTTGAACTTAAGACATCTGGAGCTAATTAAAATCTTCCAAAGCATGATTTAAAAGCACTCTGAATAGTCTGTGCTCTGATTTCCATAATGCCATCCCTTCAAATATTTCAGAGTTGTGACATATGCTCTCTTGGGATATTTGTCAATGGAAAAGCAAGCTACGCTCAAGATCCAAAGCTGGTGTTCTGGCCACAAAATAGGTCAACCTCCAAGTTTACTCCTCAACTTTCTTAGCCTCTCAGTCCCTGGGCTCATGGCTAGCTACCACCCCAAGCCATGCCCAGAGCCCACACCTACTCTTTTTTCCTCCATCTTAGAGATCTGTCCATGGGGAACTAGTATCTTAGTTTTCCAAAGTCTAAACCTCGTGCACAGAAAATAAGGCTGCACTAACAGTGGTGTAGCTAACTGTGCATGTTTGCATCCACCACACAAGGATTTAAATACTATGAAAGCTTGTTATGGTTTAAACATTAGCAATTTAGGCTATCAATAAGGAGGAGTCATCTTGAATGGGATTTCAATGTTGCTGTTGAGATCAAATACAAAATACCATTACACTCACCACATCCTCAAATCAGAATCAACGATTCTCAAGAAACGGCTGCCATAGGTCAGATGGCGATCTGTGAGATTTTCACCATGTCTTCAAAAGCTATCAATAGATCAATTTCCAACGTGCTGCATTATGGAAATTACTAGTTTCACATCTGCATTAGAAATTGGAGAGGCTCTATCTGCTCTGGCCCCATCCACTGCAGGCTCCACCCACCCTCTGCCCACACACAGGGTCACTAGCAAGGGCGACCAGGCACCTTTATTCCTTTCCCAGATATTCAAAGCCCCACCTGATAGCTTTGTCATTCGCACTCAAACAATTTACCGCCAGAACCATTCTCTGCATTCAGCCTTGTATTGTGGTTGTTTCTGTCTCCAACAGAGAGCACATTCCAAAGGCTCAGGACCATGCCCTACTCCTCTCATTTCCCAAGTGGGGCAGAATCAAGACATGATTAAGTGGTCCTGTCTGAAGAATGACAAAGAGACAGAAGGGGCTAAAATCCCTGCTCTATGAGACTTGCCTCCCCGGCAGGACATTGGGCGAAATATCCTTACTAAGCCTCCATCCTCCCATTTATGAAATGAAGATAGTGCCTACCTCTCCTCTCCGGGTTCTTGTGATGCTTAATCCTGGTCTCACATAAAGCCCTTAGCAGAGTGCAAAATATCTGGGCCTCAGATATTCATTGAGTAGGGGAATTCTAGTGATGCATTTCATCAAAAATGCAGTAAGATACATACATATGATGGAATTCATAATATTTTCCCCTGAAGAAAACTTGGGAATGGAAATTTTCAAGTAAAAAACAGAAAAAGGAAAACCATAATAATCTTTATATTATTACTCTCCTGCACAGCTTGCAAAAGGTTTTCACATACTATTAACATACTTCATCTATACAATGTCATTGAAAAGTAGATTATTTTTATTTAATGCTCTGCGATATATTCACTGCCCAGAACAATGTCTGACTCACAGTAGACCTTTAACAAAGAACTACCAAATGAAGAACCGAGCTCAGAGTTCAATGTTGTATCTAGGTTCTCAGAAATCATTAGAGGTAGGGAAACAAGAACCAGGTCTTAGTACCTGAATTCAAGTCTGTACTCTTTCCCCTCCATTCTACTGTCTCTCGCCACCAGGGCAAGGCTGCAGAGAACTATAATCATTTAAGACACTCTATATTTTCTAGATGAAAATAACGTCAAGACAAGAGAGCAGAGCATTTAAAAGACCCAATTAAAACAAACCAAAAAAATTATCACTCGTGTCACTAAGGGAAGAGTTATAGCTAGTAACATAACTACTTAAATGCAGATTTTTACTTTTCTCCAAGTATGCTTAGCAAACAACCTTTATCATGGCATCAAGTGAAACAAACCAAATTTAAAAACCAGGATGAATGGAAACATGCATTGGCTGAGTTTGCTTTGAAATAATATGTGGGAGGAGGAAGTGGACAGAGGTAGAAATAATATTGGCCATGGTCGTGAACAAGGGGGATTCGTTACACTGTTGTTTCTATTTTTATAGATGCTTGAATTCTTCCTCAATTAAAACAATGAAGCAAAAAGCTATCCTTCAAATAAACTAATGTATTAACATTAGGTCCCCACCGTGTGCGGCACATGTGTCCTAGCCCATAACACGGGCTCTGAAGGGACCATATGCTTCATGCAGCCGTTGGCTCCCTCTTGAGAACTCAGATATTAAATAATCTTTTCATAGACTGTTGAAAGGAGATTCTTTTTAAAAACAAAATATACCTGGATATTTCACAAAATGAAAATGTCACAGGAAACTATAACATTTTATAAGTTAGAGCCACTCCATCTGTGTGGTGCCCGAGAAGGCATATTTGCTCTTTGGATCAGCAGGAATGTTTAGCATTTGTTTTTTTGTGCATTATCATCATTTTCTTTGAAGAATCAGTTTCCCCTCAAATACTGTTTCCACCCTTTATCACATTTAATTTTCCCCAATATGTGAGTGTTATCATTACTCCCATTCCAAAGATGAGCAAACTGAGATCGAGAAAGTGTATGTGGATTGCTCAAGATCATGCAACTGATCGCCACAGGGGATGGAACCGGAACCAAGTCCAAATCCTCCAGCTGCCAAAGTCATTTCACTGTGCCACGGTACAGCACCCCGAGCAGACATTCTAATGCAATGGCAAAGAGCACAGGCTCCAGAAACTTCGGCGACCTCAGGAAAGATTATTAAGTAGTATCGAGGTTCCTCAGCTTACCATCTGTAAAATGAGTAAAATAACAGTGCCTGCCTTTTATGGTTGCTTCGAGGATGAAGTGATCTGATATATACAAAGCTCCTGGAACAGGTCTTGACCCACAGGAAGGCATGATAAATACTAGCTGTTGTTATTCTCATGTGAGAAGATTAAACACGAGGAGAAAAAACACGTCACCCAGTTGACACTTCAGGAACAGCTGAGAAGTTACTACAGCCCATGCCCGGGCTCAAATTTACCTCCATTTGTTGAATCATTGATAGCAAGGGGAATACCTAGCTCGTAGCCTACTGTGCTCAGGGTGCAGGAAAATGTCACCCTAGTAGTGAGAGAGACATTAAATATTTTACTTTGCCACCTGCTCAGAACAAAGCAGCCTGGGCGTATCCATTACCAGCTTTTTCAGATCTCCCGAAACATGTCACAAACCCCAATCTCTGGGATTTGAAATAGAATATAAACCAAGAATCTAACAGTTAGTACCTTTGCATAATGAATAAATGTGGGATATTTTAGAAAGTGTTATTTTTCAGAAATAGAAACTGTCATTACATCTGACACCTCCGCCACAATATCCGGCATATATCTTGCCAAAAAAAGACACATTATACCGGCCAACCAAAAATAGTCTCGGGTTGTTTATCAACAATGTGTAATTGTGCATTAGAGAACCCAGGGCTGAATGTACTCATATTCACGTGTCACGCTCCCATTGGAATTACCTTATTAAACTATCCTAATAGTAAAATGCATGCATTATATAATATTAGAACTCGGATATTAAATAATCTTTTCATAGACCATTGAAAGGAGATTCATTTTAAAAACGAAATGCATCTGAATATTTCACAAAATGTAAATGTCACAGGAAACTTTAACATTTTATAAGTTAGGGCCACTCCTTCTGTATGGTACATGAGAAGGCATATTTGCTTTTTGGATCAGCATTTGGGAAGGGAAAGATTATAATAGAGACTGAATCTTCTCATTTATTTTCCTCTACCAAGATAAAAAAAAAAATCCTTGATAAAATGCCCCATGCTTTTGACAATTTCACATTGGCTGCTTATCAAGTTAATTTTTGATTATTTGCATGTTTAATGATTGATTTACTCACTATCTGTGGGTCCCAGGCCAGTCTCCCTCTCTGGTCAGCTGCTTGGCCTCACCTGTTTACACAGGCAAGCTCCCAAAGGGAGTTTTTAACTTTTAACTGTTTAAAGAGTAGAGAGGTGATCAGCATTCGAATCATTTCCAGGCTTGAAAGATAGAGAATCCTATATTCTGTCATGTTCTCTATAGAGTCACAGCAGTGCTATTCCAATTCTACCCAATCCCCAATCATAACATAACAAACAGCACTTCCAGGAACAGGCCAGGGGCAGACAGCTCCAGAGCATTCTGCTGGTGCCAGACACTGAGCTTCCCTCCCCTGCCTGAATCCCCTGTGAGGTCTCCCGACACCTTTGGAGTTAGAGCCGACACCACCACCTGCAGCTGTGTGTTGTTGAGTTCGCCAAGGAGTTAAGTTTTAATTACATTTAGAAATCTGTTGATTAAATTCAACATTAATAACACTAATAGTTATCTAATATTGTTTGTCACTGACACAAAAATGTCATTTATAGTATTATTTGTCTTCCAATACAGGATCCAGTCTAGAATCAGGTGTTACTTTAAGTAGCCACATCCTTTAATCGGAAACATTCCCATAAGCTATTTTTTTGTCATTTATATACAATGATATTTTGAAGAATACAGTATCCCTCTTTTTTTTTTTTTTTAAACAGAACATTCGCCCTTTGGGCTTTGTCTGACGTTTCCTCATGATTGAATTCAGGTTATAGATTTGTGCTGGACACAAGTGATGCTGCATCCTTCTCAGATGTCTCGTCTGAAGGCAGATGATGTCCTCTGCCCCTCACTGGTGATTTCATTCTGATCATGCCATCAAGGCATTGCCTGATTTCTCCACTGCGTGTGTATAGAGAGAGAGATACACACATATGTGTATATATTTCTTTTTTACTTGCAACTTGTGGGGAGACAGTTTAAGATGACACAAATCTCCTGCTCCTTATCACAACATCCTCCTAGATGTGGCATCCACTGATGATTCTTCCAGATGTGACCTTCGCAATGGCTAAGACAGGATGACTTCCTGGCCCCAGCGCTCCCCCCCACCCCCCGCCCCACGCGTCAGCCCAGCTGGGCGTTGCACTGTGAGCGCAGCCTCCCTGCCTCCTGCTTATTTATCAGTTAGTTACCAATATGGATGAATACATTCCTATTTTTTCCAATGGCTAATTCCTACTGTCCATAATTATTCTGGTATCCAAACTGTCCCCAGTTTGGGAGCCCCTTTGACTTGGCGCGTGTGTCAGGCTCCCAACGCTGTGACAGCAACAAGATGTTCCAGGCTCAAATTATACCCATCCTCCACCAGCCTGTAATTAGCCATTTTTCCAGGGAGCCCTGGTTCCTTTTAATGGGAAATAATATCAGAGACCAAGATCTGGGCACTTGGTGCGCTCACTGCTACTGAGGTGCCTTTGCTTCTTGGCCCTTTGATAGACGGGCTAAATATATATGCACATATACGGATACACACACATACATGTTACACTGGAAGGCTTATGCACGCACATGTTTCAGAAGTGAGTTCACACCTACACCTCCAATTCCAGTTGATCCCCACAATGCTCTTTCCCCCTCTCCCATTTCATATCTGTATGCTCCTCCTTCCTCAGTGAGAACCCTGGCCCCCCACAACATTCACTTGCTCGGTGCTAAAATACATCTAAAACTGTTTCAGAATTACTTTGCCAATACCACTATGTAAAGCATACTACGATAGTTTAGATTACAGTTCTCCCTCACCACCCTTGTTCAAGACTGAGCATACATAGTAAAATACCATGTCCACAGTTCTTGCATTCCTTTCCCTCAATGTGGGTTACAGTGTTCATCTGAAATACAACTGGGTGGCATTTTGCTTTCAGTTTTAGGGTTTCCCTCCCCACCTTCACATCCTCACTGATTTAAATTTTTTTGTATATGTAAAACAGGATTCCAAAAGTGAAAACTATGCAAAAAGATATATTTAGCCAAGCACTCTCCTCACATAGCCCCTTCTTTCTTGTTCCCACCACTCGTTGGTAATCAACTTCATTGCTTTCTGTTTAATCTCTACTGTGTTTTTTTTTAAAATAAAGATCAGCAGATATATTTTTCCTTATATTTCCTTCTGTCTTTTATAAAAGTAGAACGTATATGCTTTTTTACACTTTGCTATTTTTTCATTCAAAAATATCTCCTGGAAATCACTAGAAGTCACTTTTCAGACAACTGTTTATAAGTAGAGAAACATTAATATTTATGTCTATGTATAAATTATTTCCTTGGAAAACTTTTTAAAGAAATCTGCTGATCCCAAGATGCTTCACCTCCCCCCTTCATTTCTCTGTTCTTCAAGACAGAAGGTTCTCATCTCTTGCTCCAGGTCCTGAAGTCTCACTTTCCTTCAAGGACTCAACTCAACCAGGTCCAGCGTATTACTATAGTGTATTAACATGCAGGCCAGATACTGATGACTTACCAGAGATCTTCCCTAGGCAAAATTTCAATCTAAAATGGGGACCCCAGCAGTCACAACTAAGTATTCATTCATGGGGAATTAAAAAAAAAAGTCACTTTGTGAACCTTTAATCCCTAACAGAAACGTGGTAATGCACGTAGAGTGGCCATGGAAAGCAAGGAG
Organism: Mirza zaza; assembly: GCA_008750895.1. Taxonomy (NCBI): domain Eukaryota; kingdom Metazoa; phylum Chordata; class Mammalia; order Primates; family Cheirogaleidae; genus Mirza; species Mirza zaza. The sequence continues at coordinate 23,287 of VSMD01044439.1, forward strand.
GCGGGTGGGAGGAGAAAGTATTTGGGTGACTCAGAATAATCCACCCTTGCTGCTGGGAAACCCACTCCTAGTCCTGCCCTCTGCAAGCCAACTGCAGCTGGAGGCTGATTTTCTTGGACTGGTGTTGCTACTATCCTCCTACTCTTCCCACCAGGTAGGAGAGCTGCTAGGAGCGCCTCTCCTTTTGTCACCAGCATGCAAGTTCAAAGGCACTAGAGAGCAGCTATCACTCTAACCCCGTACACACCTGCAAGAAGGGGGTGCCATCCCTGGCTTTTCCACGTTGGCCAATCTTTCCAATACACAAGGTGAGAAAAAAAAAATGACTAAAGATGATCCCCCCACATGGTGATTTTAATTGGTGATAGAAATATAAATGCAAGAAAGCCACAGACAAATTCAGTATAGTAATATAATTAACAAAGTCTTAGGGGATTAGTATTTCATAAACACAATCGCTCTGAGATAACAGCTAAGCGAATGAGACATCTGAGTAGCTTCTGCCTCAGTACCTGTCCTAGATCCAGCAGAGGGAAAAGTCCTGTCCCCAAGGCCCCACTGGCTGGGACAGGATGCGTCAGCTCCAGAGATGCCCTAGAACCCCCCTCCCACACCCAACCCATCCTCACCCTCAGCAAAGTGAACAATGGTCTTCCTTAAGGGAAAGAGAAGCTAGTGGTCCATAAGACACAGCCCAAGTGTATACACATCCTGGAATTTAACCCTGAACTTCCTGCAACAACTGCATGAAGCTTTTTTCTTTTCTTTTCTTTTGAGACAGAGTCTCACTCTGTTGCCTGGGCTAGAGTGCCGTGTCGTCAGCCCAGCTCACAGCAACCTCAAACTCCTGGGCTCAAGTGATCCTTCTGCCTCAGCCTCCTGAGTAGCTGGGACTACAGACACATGCCGCCACACCCAGCTAATTTTTTCTATTTTTAGTGGAGATGGGGTCTCACTCTTGCTCAGGCTGGTCTCAAACTCCTGAGCTCAAGCGATCCTCCCACTTAGCCTCCCAGAGTGCTAGGATTACAGGCATGAGCCACCGCACCAGGCCTGCACAAAGCTAACAAGGAAATATGGCTATACTGGATCCTTCTCTTTGTTCACCAAGGTATATGTTGTAAAATCAAACTTTTAAAAGTCCAAAAATTGTTTCTAAAAAACAAAGATCTATAACTAACAGAAATAGATATAATTCACACACTCAAAATCTGTACTTAATGATTTGTCCTAGAGAAAGCATTGAAAAGGATCGGTATGTCTAACTGGAATAACACGTTCTAGAATCAGTAGTCACTAAGCACCTTTGTTACTAAATGTGGAAGTGGTCATAAAAAAAAAAAAAATCTTCACTTTCACAGATGGGCAGCTTGCTAAAAAAGACTTTCTGAAAACAAGTGAAAATAGAGGATTAATCTAGCCAAAAGGGCAGGTTGAATCACCTGTGGTTTTAAAAGATCAAGGAAATGGTGCAATCTATGCTTCAAGGAACTTTTAGGTTCAAATCCAATGGTCTCTCTGGAAGGCCCTTGGGATAATAGGGAATGTGGAGAGAGACCGACACTCCAGCCCAGCACGGCCACCGCTAGCTGTATGACCTCGGCCAGGTCACGTCCCCACGTGGGCTCAGGTCGTCATCTGTCGGTGAGGGTGCCTGACCAGAGCAGTGGCTCTACAATGCGAACACGTCAGACCCCACTGCTTTTTAACAACAACAGACTGCGTGGTCTGAACCCAGCCCTACTGACCCTGGAGTGGGGAACAGGGAAAGACTGTCTGAGTTTCTCCAGATGCCTAAGGTCCCTTCTGGCATTAAATTTCTTAATCCTATGAGATTTTACTTTTCCTTATTTTTTAAAAAATTTAAGAGACTATTGAGTGGTTTTAGGTTTACAGAGAAACTAAGTGGAAAGTACAGAGAACTCCCATATATCCCCTCAGCCCCTCCCTGAGTGCCTCCTGTTGTTAACACCTAGCATTAGTGCGGTACCTTTGTTACAAGTGATAAGCCAGTGTTTAAGTATTGTTAACTAGGGCGCATAGTTTGCACTGGGGTTCACTGTCTGTGGTACGCATCCCATGCGGTTTCACTAGTGTGCAATAACATGGATGTTTCCTACAGATACCCTCCCCTTAAGTCTCACTGTCAAGAATACGACACTGTAAAAGGCAGCAAGAGACAGGGAAAGGCTGCTTCTACCCATGGATCCTGAAACGTTGGGGCAAATCAAAGGTATTGACGTTGAACAGTGGTGCATGTGGCCAAATACCACAAATATGCACATCTACTTTTTTGCTTTTTCTTTTTCCTTTTTAGCATTTGGACTATCTTCCCTACAGAGTACACTCTGTTACTTAAACAACCAAACCCACAAATAGCCCCTGATAATGTAATGTGCCTCACAGATACAAGTCCCAGGTTCTGTGACTTTATAGCCTTGAGCAATTTTTTTTTTTTTTAATCTCAGAGATGGCAACCAGATGTTGCTAGAGATGACTTCTCTCGATCCAGAGATAACCGGCACTTGAAGTTCTAAGTAAAACAGGGGTTCAAACACGGAGAATCAGTGAGGGAAAAATTATGCTCCTTGGACATACATTTTTGCACAGTTATCCAATTATTTCCTTAGGATAAATTCTAAGAATCGAATGGCTGTCAAAAAACTGTTCTCTAAAGGTAGAGTTTCCACATATTGTATCAGAAACTAGGAGTAACATTTTAACATTTCTCATGTCCTTTTTTTTCAAATTCTAATGAACATTTTTAAGTCTGTTAGAACTATTTTATTTCTCTTAATATAGCAACTTATCAGACAATAGGTACTCAATGGATAGGTTTTAATTGATCAAAGTAGTACTTTTAAGAAAGTTTGGAGATCGAGCTTTCTCTTTCTCTGTCACTATCCTTGAATTAACTTTCCTCTTTCAAGCATTCCGTTGTCAAAAAAAAAAAAAAAAAACCAAACAAACTAGAAAATAAGTGTTGGTGAAGATGTGGAGAAGTTGGAACCCTTGTGCATTGCTAGTGGGAATATAAAATGGTGAAGCCACTGTGGAAAATAGTATGATGTTTCCTCAAAAAATTAAACATAGAATTATCATATGATCCAGCAATCCACTTCTGGATATATACTCAAAAGCAAGCAGGAATTTGAGCAGATATATTTATATGGTATACTCATGTTCATGGCAGCACTTTTCATAATAGCAAAAAGGCAGAAACAACTCAAATGCTTATCTGATAACTGGATAAGCAAAATGTGGGCTGTGTGTATATATTTATGAACAATTAACTACCATTCAGTCTTAAAAAGGCAATTCTGACACCTGGTACAACATGGATAAACCTTGAAGACATTATGTTAAGAGAAATAAGTCAGACACAAAAGGACAAACACTGTATGATTCCACTTACATGAGGTGCATGGAGCAGTCAAACTCGTAAAGACAGAAAGCAGAATGGTGGTTACCAGAGGGTGTGGGGAGGGCAAAAGGGAGCTGTTGAATGGGTAGAGTTTCAGTTTGGGAAGATGAAGTTCTAAAGGTGTATAGTGGTGATGGTTGCATAACGTGAATGCACTTAATGCCACGGAACCATACAACTAAAAATGGTTAAGACAGCAAGCTATATGTTGAGTGTCTTTTACCACAATAATTAAAAAAAAGCACCCGGTTCTTTATCTTCTTTGGAGAAAGGAGACGAGATTTAAATTGATTGCCGCTAACAAATTTCCTGAGATTTAAATTGATTGCAGCTAACAAATTTCCTGACTGGACAGCTGCCAAAAGAGTAACTGAAGTTTCTGCTCTGGATGTTTCCCTGAGCCCCTGTCCCTCTGAGCCTGGCATGTGTAAAGGCTGGGACACGGTGGCAAACAGAAAGTCACAGATCCCACCTCCATGGGGCTCAGGGTTCAGCAGAGTGGTTCTCAGACTTCAGCAGGTATCAAAATCCCCTGTAGGGCTTCTTAAACATAAATTGCTAGACCCCCCCTCAGGATGTCTGAGTCGGGAGGTCTGGGCTGGGGCCTGAGAACTTGCATTTTGGTCCAGCTGCCAGGTGATGCTGCGTGGGTCCAGGGGCCGCCCTCTGAGCAGCTCTAGTGCAGGAGGCGGGAAGGTGATGGGGAAAGTGCTGAGTAAGGAAGGGAGAGGCAAGGCAGACCCCAAAGGGGATTAAGAGGCCCACACCCATCCTCAGAGCAGTGGGGAGCCAGCCCCAGACAGGCTTTCAGCATGAAAGGACTGAAGCTCTAAGAACTAAAGACTGCTCATCACCTCCCACGGGGGCAGAGGCACATGTCCCTCTGATCTGTAGTCCCCAATCCCCCAGGCCTTGGACCAGTACACCAGTCTGTGTACTGTTTAGGAACTGGGCCGCACAGCAGGAGGTGAGTAGCAGGCAAGCCAGCAAAGCTTTATCTGTGTATACAGCCGCTCCCCATCACTCAAATCACTGCATAAGCTCTGCCTCTTGTCAGATCAGCAGTGACATTAGATGCTCACAGGAGCACGACCCCTACCGCAAACTGCACACGCGAGGGCTCTAGGTTGTGCGCTCCTTATGAGAATCTAATGCCTGATGATCTGAGGAGGAGCTGAGGCGGTGATGCTAGCGCTGGGGAGCAGCTGCAAATACAGATTGTCATTAGCAGAGAGGTCTGACTGCACAATAAATGTGCTTAAATCATCCTGAAGCCATCCCCCTGAACTCCCTCGTCCACAGAAAAATTGTCTTCTATGAAACTGGTCCCTGGTGCCAAAAAGGTTGGAGACCACCACCTCTGATCCCAGGACCAATCCCCCCCTTCCTAGACCCAAGCTCTAGTTCCCCAGAAAGCCTCCTGCTGAGTCACATGCTGTCAGGTGAGAACAGTTCAGATCCACTGCACTGCCAGTATGGTAGCCATGAGCCACGAGAGGGTAATTAAATTAACTAACATTAAACTAAATCCAGCTCCTCAGTTGCACTAGCACGTTTCAAGTGCCCAGCAGCCACATGTGACTAGTGGCTAGACACAGAACACTTTTATCATTCCAGACAGTTCTATCACACAGCACTGGTCTAGGAAATATGAGGAAGCATAAATAGGATTGGAGCTAAGACTTGCCAGGTGTTTTGGTATTACTGCATTAAGCCAATAAGCAACCGGTTGGGGCCTTCATTCATGAAAACATGTACACACAGAGCTCTAAATTGATTTTGTAAAAATATACAGAGTATAAAGCTAGATAATTGACAATTCCTTATAATATTCCAAGCTACAAATATCCTAGATATCACTTTTATGAATACTTTTTCAAACCACCAAGAAGAGTCCTAGGATCATACTTATGTTCCAAAGCCATCCCTAAACCCTAAAAATAACTTGCCACGGGAATTGGAGGAGGAAAAATATACTCCAGATTAAAGCTCTAAAAAGCTATTTTTAATATTTCTATGCCAAAAAAAGCTAAGCTTTTAAAGTTTCTCTATTGTATAATTTACCTAAGTCAGGAGGATTGAAAATACTACGTTGCTAATCCTTACACTAAGTTCTAAAAATAAAAGGCAAAAGAGGGTTCCATGTCAAGTTGGTAAAAAAAAAAAAAAACCCACGCCAAGGACAGAAGTGGAAATGGATGCAAGGAGGAAATGAGTTATGCTTTAAAGTGAAACACACCCAAGGAGGAAGATTTAACCCTTGGGCTGACCATAATGGCAATCATTTTAACCAGTTAAAAGGCTCAGGAATCACCCTCTTTAGAGAACAGAGGGAGAGAGGGAGGGAAGAAGGGAGGTAGATAAATGATAGATTAAATGAATGAATCCAAGTCCAGAAAGCCAGAGGTGTTTGATAAATTTCTACAGATAAAAATTCAGAGAAGCTCAGGAAGGAGTTGACCAGCCTGGGTAGAAAGAACCAACCTCTGCCCCGACCCCTGAAGAATCAGTTGTGTGGGTTCCCAGTGAGTGATACATGTGTCCTCCCAGGCCGGCTGGGTGTCCTGGTCCTGATGTTGAGGGACAGGTGGCTTTGGGAAGCGTACTCAGGCAGGCCAGACACAGCCTCCTTGTTCAACAGTCTTCTGGCCCGTGTGTGTTCAGGGGCCTCTCAGAAAGAAAGAGGAGCCCAGTGTCTGCATTGCTCAAAACCACTGGCAACTGTCCCCAGAGCCAGGCATCCTGCCTGCCCCACGATTCCTTCCTCCTCAGCGCCTTCTCACTTCTTGGGTCTCCCCTGCCAGGAGATGGACATCAAGATCTAATTGGCTCCTTCCTCCATGCTGTGTTAACAGACCCCTTCTTTGGGTTAACATAAAACTAGCTCCTCTAGAGCCCAAGTATGCCATGGGCCTTTCCACCCCAACCCACCATGAATGAAAGACCATTTATTCACCAAGTCCCAGTTTAGTTAAAATCAAGAACCAGCAAGACACTCAGTGCAAGGTTCCGTGGGGTGCTGGGGAAAGTGAGAAACAGCCAGCCCTGCATTAATGAAACCAGCAGGCGACTGGTTTGTGCCTTCACCCATGAAGGCACACTCCCCTTTAAATTGATTTTTATGATGACCTCAAATGCCATTGGATTATCTCAAATGGCAGGGAACAGCCTGAGACGACCCTGGAGCAGACAGACGAGATGGGTGTGGGAGAAGGAAACTCACTCATCAGGAGCCCAAGCTGCTCGAGACGCACAGCAAAGGGCATTTCTTTGTGATTCTGACTTAATGTGTTCATGACAACAGTGGTTGGCATTTGTTGAGCGCTTAACACATAAATGCATTTTTTTTTATTTTTTATTTTTTTTGAGACGGAGTCTCACTTTACTGCCCAGGCTAGAGTGAGTGCCGTGGCGTCAGCCTAGCTCACAGCAACCTCAAACTCCTGGGCTCAAGCAATCCTGCTGCCTCAGCCTCCCAAGTAGCTGGGACTACAGGCATGTGCCACCATGCCCGGCTCATTTTTTTTTCTATATATATTAGTTGGCCAATTAATTTCTTTCTATTTATAGTAGAGATGAGGTCTCGCTCTTGCTCAGGCTGGTCTCCAACTCCTGAGCTCAAACGATCCGCCCACCTCGGCCTCCCAGAGAGCTAGGATTACAGGCTTGAGCCACCGCGCCCGGCCACATAAATGCATTTAAAGTGCACAAGGACCCAATGAGGTAGGTCTTGTTTTTCTCATTTTATAAATGAAGATATTGAGGTCAGGAAACTTGCCATTGATACCCTACAAGCCCTGAATTGACCACAACATGATCTTTGCATGTAACGAAATGACACGTGTACTCCATAAATTTGTACAAAAACAAAAATTTTTAATTGCAATTCAATTTAAATTAGATTAAAATAGTGTGTAGTAGAGCCCAGATTCTAAGCCAGCAAGTCTGACTCCAGCATCCTGCTCATAAAACCCTCATATCTAGAGCTCTTTTTTCTTGCTCTCCTGCAGAAGTACCTAAGCCTAGCGGGTATTCCTAGGTGCCTTACCCACCCAGGCTGCCAACAGGAATTGCATTTTGAGATTCATATGCCAGTCAGTTATCTGAAAATTGAACTGGATCTTTCCAGAGCAGTCCGCAAAATTCTCACTTGCCTCGAGAGGCCTGTGTTCTATATGAAATGGTGCCACCGAATTCAGTCACCAAGTGCCATGCTTCTGTCCAGCCTGGGGTCTTCCTTACTCCATGAGACACAAGGCCCCTTCTACCCGCTCCAGCCAGCCCACTGTGAAAACAGGACACCCCTAGAGCCAAATCCTTGAGGCAGGACCTCCAAAAAGGTAGAAATTGGCTAGAGAAGAGGTTGAGATGGGGACCTCAACCTGAACAGCAAGCCAGGTGTGGGGTGGCTTGCCCACTGGGGCAAACCACATGTAAGGGACAAGTACACTGGGGCCTGCCTACTGCAGCAGATTCCAAGTTATTTATTCATTTTTTTGAGACAGAGTCTCACTCTGTTGCCTGAGCTAGAGTGCTGTGGAGTCAGCCTAGCTCACAGCAACCTCAAACTCCTGGGCTCAAGCAATCCTTCTGCCTCAGCCTCCCAAGTAGCTGGGACTACAGGCATGCGCCACCATGCCCAGCTAATTTTTTCTATATATTTTAGTTGGCCAATTAATTTCTATTTTTAGTAGAGACAGGGGTCTCATTCTTGCTCAGGCTGGTCTCAAACTCCTGACCTTGAGTGATCCTCCTGCCTCGGCCTCCCAGAGTGCTAGGATTACCGGCCTGAGCCACCGCGCCCGGCCAGATTCCATGTTCTTGACAATGTACCTCCAGGTGAAAACACATTGACATGTCCCAATGTTACCCAGAGAGAGAACAGAAAAGGAACCACCAGACATGGGTATTTAGCATCACTTCCCTATATGGGCTTAGATTTTTATCAAGAAGAACAGGAATTCAGTGCTGGTTGCAACGGATATGAGAATTAAGTCTTTTTCACAACTACTTCATAAAATCAAAGTAGAGCTATTTCTGCGAAGAGTCAAACTACCTAGTTAGAGGGTATGTGAGTAGTCCGCCACACATTCAGATGGTTTTTATTGAGCATAATACAGTCTATCTCTGTCCACGCTGGGTGTGGTGCGTCTAATACCAGACAATGCCCTCACTTCCTGACTACTACTTCCTGGATCCTTCAGTTTGCCTTCTTTGTAATTTCTAAATAATCTGAGATGACCAGCTTTCCCTTACTCCAAAAAGAGCAGCCTGGGGAGGTATTCCTAGGCACCTGCACGACAAAGGCCAAGGTCAGAGTTTCCCTTTTGTCAAGCAATGAGCTGTCCAGGCACCTTGTGATTCACACAGTGGCAGGGTGTGCTCTGGGCTGGTGCCTCCCATCTAAGTTTTGCTGGAATCCTTGATGTCAGAAACCAAAGAGCTGATCAGAACACATCCAGTTTCCAAAGATAGGAGTAGTATCAAACAAGGTAACTTAGTTCTCCAGTAACATCGGAGAAAGCCCACATAGCAGTGTTGTTGGAACAGCCAGAAAAACCACATTCAGAAAGCAGCACAGCCCATGGCAGGGAAACTCAGCGTGAATACTGGGAGGAACCAAGCAGGCTCCATCTTCAGCTGTTCCCACCACAGTATTCACGGCAAAAACAATCACCAACACACTGATTATTCAGAAGCATATCTATGATGCTTATTTCCCAAATAAGTATGCTATCTTGGTTAGCTGAACCTATACAATACTTGGAAAATTCTCCCTAAAGTTATGCTAAAAACAAAAGAAAACAAACTTGCCAAGCTTTCGGAGGTCAAACCTGTAATTTTGTTACTTGTGAGTGCTTTACAAAAGGGTTCAGATTAATCATAAGGAACAGGCCTCCTAAAATGTAAAATTCCACTGTTCCCCTCCTACGCCAAAAATTCAATGCAACAAATTATTAATTGTATATAAAGTATATACAAGTATATGAAGTATCTAAAGATATAAAGTATACATAGTATAGAAAAATAAATATATAAAGATACAAAGTATACATACATGAAATAATACATGTATATAAAGTATCTAAAGATAAATATATAGAAAAACAAATGAAACAGGCCCCATCCTCATATACCTACAGTCTACGCAGGAACAGTGGCACATACACACCTGACCATGGCATTCGACGTGACTGGAGCTAGAGCAGAATCCAGAGCAGAGAGCAGTCAATTACGCCCCATGGTCAGGGGAGGGGAGAAGGGGGGAAGGATGTTACTTGCACTGGGCCCTGAAGTCACATGGGGCCACCATGAGGCTGGAAGAGGAGAAGTGGGAGGAGAAAGGCATCTGCATCTCGGGAGAGGAAGCCCTAGGAGCAAAGGTTTCCCTGCAAGGAAGCACCAGGATTTGTTCAGAGTTACTAAATTGTAGATAGCTGGTGGTCAAGGAAGTTGATGGTTGGAAGAGGAGGCCAGGAAGGCCTTGCATGTTAGAGTCTTTTTGGAATTTGTATGTTAAACAAGGGGAGGTCCTTTGAGGCTTCCCATTCATTGGGCAAATGTCTCTTGACCACGGGACAGGTGCTCAGTTAGCTGCTGGTGAGCGACGTGGCTCCCGCCCTTAGGAAGTTTAAACCCAGAGAAGGCAGGTGAGCATCTATCCCACAGAAGTAGTCCCACTGTGATGGAGAAGTAGCAGGGACAATGAGGACACAGAACAGGGGAAAGGGGCTGGGAAATTGTCCTGGGATAGATGAGTCTGGCCCCAAGGTTTGCAGCATCAGCAGCGGTGCAAGAACAAATGGCCTGGGGCCTCCAAGACAGGAACTGCCCTAATCAGCTCTGCATGTTAGAAATGATAACCCGGACTGGGACTTCAGAAAGAGATGGTGTCCATCTGTGGCCCAGACAACATCGCAGGAAGTTCCTGCTGTCCTCCAGCGACAGAGGATGAAGGCAGAGGCTGCTAAGGTGGGACAGGGAGAGAGGATGGACTTGGCCGTAGAACTCTCAGAGGCAGAAGCAGCAGCAGTTCACAGCTCACTTTACCAGGGCAAGATTCTGGGAAAAAAAACACGAAGGAAGAGACCGGCTTCTAGCCTAAGTGCTGCTCTTACCCGAGACAGTGCAGGCAGCTGAATGCTGAAGATGTTCTCAGTCTCACCTCATTTAGATACACTTTGGCCCTACAGTCTACGTGGGCTTAGCATTTTGTTAAAGATGAGAGTGGTTATCCTGAATATTTCTACATTAACAAAAGCAGCTAGATTTAAAACTTAACATCTCTACTCAAACATCACCCAAACTGAAGCCCTCATTTTCCCTCTTTACCCCAGGCTTCCTCACTACTGTAAAAAGCAACTCCGTCCTTCTAGATGCTTATGGTGAAAACCTAGAGTTGGGCTGGACTCTCATCCCCCCTCCCACCCTGCACCCAATCCACCTGCAAAGCCTACGGGCTCTGCCTTCCAAATGTTTCCAGAAGCTAAAACCTCTCCCCACCTTCCCGCTACCTGCCTGGCCAAGGCTCCGTTCTCTCTCAACCTGGATTAGAGGTAGCCCCAGACTCACAAATTACGCTTGTCCCCTTCCGCCTAACTCCAATGCAGAGGGTGGACTGATTCTTTCAAAGGTAACACAGAATGGGTTACTTTTCAGCTAAAACCCCACAGTGGGTTCTCATTTCTCAGAGTAAAAAAATTTCCCACAGTCTATCTGCTCTTTCCCCCTGACCTCATCCATACCACCTTCACACCTCACTTCCAGACTCCCTGGCACCTCCCTGGTCCTGGAAGCTTCTGGCACATCCCCCCTTGGGTCATGCAGAGTGTGTTCCTGTGCCTAGAACATTCTTCCCAGGTAACAACAAGGCTCACTCTCACCTTCCTGTCTTATTTCAAATGTCACCTTTTTAAAGAGATATGCCCAATCACCATTGTATTTACATTGTTTTCCTTAGCACTTCCCATCTGCCAACAGACTTTAAAATGTATTATCTGTCTCTTCCCACTAGAATGTACAATCCCTGAGGGAAGGGATTTTTGCTTTCTTTCAGATGTATCTCCAGCATCTAGAGAGAGCCCCATACAGGGTAAACATCTTACAGATATTTGTTGATTGAATGAAAGGTCACCTCATTAACGAGGCTCTGAGTCACCTGGACAAAACAGTAGATCCTCACCTCTTTTGCCCTTCGTACTGATTTATTGTTCCTATTGCACTTATCAATGTGATAAATGTTGATACCACAAGTTAGTATGTTTATTCTGTCTCTCTGCACAAGAACATAAGCTCCACGGGGGCAGGGACTTTGTCTCTCTTCTCTCTGCTATATCCAGAGCACCTAGGGCAGTGCCTGGCACACAGCAGGTGCTCAAATACTTGGTGGGGGTGGGGTGGGGGAGAAAGGAAAAGAGAAGGAGGAAAGGAAGAAAAAAGAAAAAAGGGAAGGAGGGGGTAGTACAGGAAGGAAGGGAAAAAAAGGGAAGGAGAGAGGGAGGACAGGAAGGAAGGAAAAAAGAAAAAAAGGAAGGAGAAAGGGAGAAAAGGGAAGGAAGGAAGGAAGGAAGGAATCCCCACTGCATATTATCAGGTACACAAATGAGTGGCCTAAAATAAAGAAATATTAATTGGTTCTTTTACCTACAGCAAGAGATTCTGTCAGGAAGCAGTAAAAGAATCAAGCATTCATTTAAAAATGCATTCATTCATGCATTGCTTTAGTCAAAATAAAATGTAGTAATGATGCCAGGAAGAAGAGTAGACAGTACACTGGATTTCAATCAAAGGGAGCATGAGTCATTGAAAAACAGCCGCCATCATTATTTGTAGGCAACTCTCTTCTGTAGTTTCTGAACAATAAATAAAAAGGATTGGCCAATCTTGTTATTTGGCATAGCAAGCCAGGTGAGAGCATACTGTATGATTCAATTTCGTTTGGAGCTGATACTACACATTAAGGAAACAAAATGTCAGTGTTCCAATTACTCTTTGCCTCCTTTACCACTTGCCTGGCCTGACGCCTATAACTTTAAAGGTAATGAATATAATGAGAATACCACCTCAAATTCATACGTTGCCTTTCTTCTAAAGCATTTATTAGTCTTCGTATACCCTATGAATTAGGCATCTACTATTCTTGAAAGTTGTTTTAATTACCTGGTTTAATCATCTGCACCACGCAGAGAGGAAACTGAGATCCGAACAGGTTAGAATGCATGGCAGATGTCTCAGGCCAGACAGGAGTGACTCTCATTCTGGACTTGGGACATCACCTGCACAATTAACAAGTCACCCAGATCTGCCCACTGGGGCGACAGAAGGAGAAGTAGAACAGCAAGCCTTCTCTTTTCTCTTCATATCTGTTCTCAGGACTTTTTTCCATCTAATCCAGAGTCCATCTAACCCATATGACCAGAAGCAAGTCATAAAAACAGTGCAACTTTTCACAATAGGACGGCTTCTTCGGGAGAAGTGGGCCAGAAAATAATGGGAGACACAGGGCAGGAACAACTCTCTGGGACATTTTCTAACATGGAGAGTTATTGTCACTCTCCTTTCCCAAAGGTCAACAAGATACTTCAAAGTGGAAATGTCTCAAAAGCAGCTCATCTGGACGTTTTAAAGACTCTCCTGCCCCAAGGCACGTGGATAAAGATGGTTTCCCTAAGTCCCACTACTGCCCGAACATGAGGTGACATGTTACTTTCCTTTCTCTCAAGATTTTCCAACTGTTTCCTCAAATTCAAAGTTGAGAGTGAAATCCAATGGCAGAAACAACATCAGATTTCAATCTCCGAGTTATCTACTGAACTCCCGATACGGGGAGTTGAGAGTCAAATCCTACTGTCATCTGCATTGGGAGAATAAAGAAATATGTACATACACATTTGTAAATGCAAAGGTGATCTCTAAAAGGTTAACCAATAAACTGGAAATGGCTGATGACTTTAGGCACACCTAGGTAACTGGGATAAAAGGAAGCAGAAAGTCTTAAGGTTGTACCATTTACATGTATTATTCAAAGAAGTAAACTAAAAACATGTGGGACAAAAAATGGAAGCTCGGAAACTATTTTCGTTGGAGACTTTTATCAAGAAATAACAATGGTAATGGTTTCACATCTTGACTTACTGGTGATGCTTGACAACACAGGAGCTTACTAGACAGTGAACTCCCCAAAGGCAGGGGCAACTTCAACTACATCTCCAATCGTTGCCCTTGTATTGGCTATTTACGGCTGCCTAACAAATCCCCCAAATTTAGCAGTTTAAAATAAAAGCATTTATTGTCTTAGTTACAGTGGCTGGACATGGCTCAGGGTCTCTCACAAGCCTCAAATCCAGGCGTCAGCCAGGGCTACAGTCATCTGAAGGTTCGCCCGGGGAGGACCCAATTCCTTGCTCACTCATAGGGTTGGGAGCTAGAGGCCACCTCAGCTCTGTCACAAGTGTCTCTCCCACAGGGCAGTCACACAGGGTAGCTGGCTTCTCTCAGAGCAAGAGAGAGTGAGCAAGAGGGAAGTAGGGTCTTTCTGGGTTCTTGCCTCGGAAGTGACTTCCCATCACGGTGGCTGTATTCTATTCCTTACAAGGGTGTCACTAGGTCTAACCCCATCCAAAGGGGGAGAATTTCCCGGAAACAGAAGCTGCCACAAATTATACCTGATGAGAATCATGAGATAATTTAGCAGGGCCTCAGATTTGGTTGAAGGTAGTTTGAGAAGGCTTTCATGGAACAAACATAAGTAGTAGCAGTAAAAGGAAAACCAGAGAGAAATTACTTCACTCAAACCAGCCTCCAGGGAGGCAAAGAATTACCAGCACTCAGTGGCTGAACTCAATGGCTCCCAGAGAGGCAAAAAAAAAATTCAAAACTTTTACAGTCCAGAGTTGGTTTCAGCTATGGCCTAATTCTCACTTTTCGTTTTAGCAACACTGAACGTGGTATTTCCATCCTAGTTTTGGTATGATTAATGATCAATTCTTAACTTGCATAACAAAAGAAAAAAATAGTCAGATATAATATTAAACATTCTCTTTCTGCTAAACCTATTACAAATCTCTGACACATAAATGCTGGAGCTTAGAAGCTAAGTCAACTAGCCTTGAGGTCCTAGTTTCTGATTCTCATATTTGATTATTATAAATCTAAAATTACACAAGTTTGTATAGGTAAAATTATTTAGGAAGATGTCATTAGATAATGGAGAAATTTTAAAAATTTGAAGTTGGAAAAAGATAAACCAAATTTTTTTTATCTTCTACTCACTTGACTACATATCTTTGAAAAGATTTTTAAAAACTTGTGAAAATTTTTGATAAGTCCTTTTAAAATGAAAATGCATAAATTTACAGTTACTCTAAACTGAAGAGTTTTTTTCCCCCCACCCTCTCCTAAACTGAAGGTTTTACAGGAATTTCTCAATTTGAAAAAAAGGGCTTCTGGCCTGGTTTCCAAGTGACTATGAACAGCTGTGGGGGACTTTCTGTTTTATGCTTATATATAGTAACAGCTTCGGGAATTTAACAATTAAATCTATGGTGGGCTGGCTTCCAGCTCAAGGCAGGCAGGGAAAGGAGAAAGGAAGGAAAGTCTCTGGGAAGATGAGGGAAGGGGTGGCGGGGAAGAGAGGGAGAGAAGAGAAGGGGAGGGGAGGAGGAAGGGAGGTCACAGTAAATTGACAATCAGGATTGTGCAGAGTTTGCCAGTCCTACTTAGCACCAGAGATTTCGTTTAAACCCCAAGAAATACATGTTGCTTATTCCTTACAATTTCTAACCATCAAAAATTTCTTAATTGGCTTTAGCCAAAGAGATTGCCCAATGGAAAAAAATCTGTTCGGAGTATGTAAAAAACTTTTCATTTTTTCCTGTGGACTGTTTCTCACTAATAGAAGGAAGACGTGGTTTCACATTTCTTTTTTATTTTCCCAGCTTGTTTGCCCCTCCTCCTCCTCTCCCTGGCTGATTAGGAAATGACTTCTAAGTGGTCAAGAGTCCAGTCTCCACAGCCACGTCCCTGATCCCATCACGATTTATACAGACGGCCACTTCCTTGTCTCGGCCACGTGTGGGATGTTCCTGGCCTGGCCAATGCTGGCCACTCATAGGGGGCTGCTGTCCATCAGCCAGCTGTGTGAAACCCACACAGACTGGAGACCGTCCACATAACCATGGCCAGTGGTTGAGACAGGAGGACTCTCCCAGAGCACTGAGAAATAGGCCTTAACTGCTGATCTGATAACTTCAAAAATCACTGGAGGGGGTGTAGGGAGTGGTTTCAAAAACGGAAGAGACAGGACACAGAAATTTCTACTTTTTCAAAGGACCGATACTCATCGGTCCAGACTGGGTTCCTGATCTAGGCGGAAATGTAACATGAATTTCCGTTCTTGCCGATAGGTGAGTTACTTTGATCATATCTTTATTCTTGAGACTGTTCCACTCCATCTGGAGAGTTTCGTTGAGTTTTGGCAACACTACAAAGTAGTTAAAATCATAAAACAGAAACACCTATCTTAGAGCTATAACAATTGTTACAGAAAATCTCCAAAATTATTTTCTTTTTTTATAAGAGGAATCCAGAGCGCAGAAAGTGAGGTGAGAACACTGAACCCGGATTTAGGCTTCCTGTGCCTCAATGTCCCCATCTGTAAAGTGGAAATGCATGTATTAATTAATTCATCAGTTATTGAATGCCAACTAAGTTGTAGACCATACGGATGAAAAAGGGTGATCTCTCACTAAATCTCAAGGAGAGAGAAACCCTAACACAGATGGTTACAGTTGAACATGGTCAATGCCAGAGGAGCTTAGAGAAGCCACGTCTAACCCCAGCCTGAGAGCTCCCGTGGGCGCCACTGGCCAGAGGCTGCTACCACTGAATCTTAAACAATGAGAACGGCGCAGAAATGGCAGAAGGAGCAAAGGTGCCCTGCTCTCTTTAGAATTCCTGTGGAAATAAGATATTACATGTGAAAGTGCTTTGCCCCATGACGTTATTAAGTGACATGATCAAGGCCACCCACAGCTGAGGCACTGCAGAATCCAATGCAGTGTTCTTAAGTTGTGCCATTCGTTTATTTCAGCCACTTTCCTCATAGGTTTATATCTAGATATTTCCATAAACCCAAGTAATTTTTTGATATGTTTGGGCATCTTATAGAATGTAGACTCCTGCGCTGTCTACTTCCCAAGCAGCCCTCTGTCTTGACTGTGTGCTAGAATCGCCCCAGGTTGGTTAATCAGACTCTATGGGGCGGAGGACTCCAGCAATCAGTATTGCTGATGCACCCCAGGTGATTCTAATGTACAGCCAAGTTTGAAAATCTCAGTTATTGAAAAGTCAAGAATTTGTAATGCTAGCACTCTTGGAGGCCGAGGCGGGCAGATTGCTCGAGGTCAGGAGTTCGAAACCAGCCTGAGCAAGAGCAAAACCCCATCTCTACTATAAATAGAAAGAAATTAATTGGCCAACTAATATATATATAGAGAAAAAATTAGCCGGGCATGGTGGCGCATGCCTGTAGTCCCAGCTACTGGGGAGGCTGAGGCAGCAGGATCGCTTGAGCCCAGGAGATTGAGGTTGCTGTGAGGTAGGCTGATGCCACGGCACTCACTCTAGCCTGGGCAACAAAGCAAGACTCTGTCTCAAAAAAATAAATGGCACACTCACACATACAGAAAATTCCTCCGTCACCTCTGATTTATGCATCTTAAAAAAGGCTCCAGATGATGTGAAATCCATTTGTTTCGAGTCTTGAGAAATGTAATATGGTTCTCTTAGGAGACATATTTACTTACCCTCCACATGATAGCTGCCTCCGATTAATTCTAGTTTGTCTTTTCTGAAGATGCAACAGCTGATGGGAAGCAGGGATGTGGTGGGTACAGCACACACCGCCCAGGCTAAGAATGCTCTACAGAGAGACCATTAAACAACATACAGATTGCAGGGAAAAGAGGACACCTGGCAGAATGCCACCATGGATAAGATAATATTTCGGTGGCTTCATGTTTGACAAAAGTTCTAACATGCTTACTTTGAAACTGATGACAGGCACACAACAGGGTAGACACATGTAGTTTAACAAACAGGACTTGTTATGTTTCTATTTCCTTGAATATTACAGAAAGGACAGTGGAGATAAGAACTTTAAAGCTATCAAATACAGGCCAGGCGAGGTGGCTCATGGCTGTAATCCTAGCACTCTGTGGGGGCCGAGGCTGGAGGATTGCTCAAGGTCAGGAGTTCGAGCCTGAGCAAGAGCGAGACCCTGTCTCTACTAAAAAAAAATAGAAAGAAATTAATTGGACAACTAAAAATATATAGAAAAAATTAGCCGGGCATGGTGGCACATGCCTGTAGTCCCAGCTACTCGGGAGGCTGAGGCAGCAGGATCGCTTGAGCCCAGGAGTGTGAGGCTGCTGTGAGCTAGACTGATGCCACAGCACTCTAGCTTGGGCAACAGAATGAGACTCTATCTCCCCACCCCCCAAAAAACGTATCTATGCTCATGGGGACAAGCACACCAGTAATCCCACAGATAAACGGTTACACTCTGCTGAGTACGAAAAAAGAGCAGATAATATCGCCTGGGAGGGACCTGCCTTACCTTGGGTGGTCAGAGAATACTCTGAGGAAAGGACACTTGAGCCAAAAGCAAATGATAAGGAGGAGCCGCTCAGCAGAAGAGCTTTTCAGGCAGGAAAGTAACAAACGTGAAGGGCCTGTGGCAGGAAAGAACTCGTCATGCCTGAGAGGCTGCAACAGGACAAGGATGGAATCAATGGGAGGAAGCAGGGCTCAGAGGGGGCCAGGAGGAAGCTGGCATTGTGACTGCGACTATGAGCTACCAACAGGTGACAGGTGCTGCAGCTGGTGCATGCCAGACCCAGAGTCTGAGAGGCTGCCCTGCATTGGGGGGGTGGGGTGGGGGTGGGGAGATGGTGGCTGGAACCCAGTGGATGGCAATGGAGACAGAGGTGATCGGTTGGAGTCAAGATCTTCTGAAGACAAAAGCAACAGATCTTAGAGATGGATGATACAGTTCAGGAAAGAAAGGGGTCAAAGTTCAAGTTCAGGTTTCTGGCTTAAGCACCAGCTAGAGAGGAGTCATCTTCTAAACTGGTGGGGAAGTTCCGTGTTGTGGGGTACATGGGACACACCCTCATGGAGTGAGGAACATGCCTGGTTCCATGTCCTGCAGAATCCCAGCATTTTAAAAGGATTCCTAGCGATGCTTTAGGGCAGGATACCTCAACCTCAACACTATTGACACTCTGGTGGGATACTTTGTTGTGGGCACTGTCCCGTGTATTGTAGGATGTTGAGCAGCATCCCTGGCCTCAGTCACTAGATGCTAGTAACATCCTCTGAGTTGTGACAACTTAAAATGCCTCCTGGGAGGCAAAAATTGCCTTGGTTGATTAGGTTAGACACACTTTAGCAAAGGCCTTAATAAACTAGTGCCCATCTTCTATCTCAAAAAGTTCCCAGGCAAGCCAGAGTTCCAAAAACCATTTCAATTTTCTCACATTCTGGTGCTTTTTTGACAAGCACCTAAAAATTGACTAAAATCAGACCCAGAAGGAAGCTCAACTTTGCTCCATTTGGGAAACAATTGGAATTGGAGTTATACTAACCCTAAAATACTCTTAAGATCTTGAAAACTCTTTATCCCTTGTCTTCTGGCAATAATATAAATCTAAAATAGAATAGTGAGTGAATATAGGTGTTAGCTGTTTTCTGCCCTGTATGCAAATATTTCATAGCTCAGAGTTAGTCTTTCTTACAAGTACCATTTGTAAAAAGACCTTTAACTCAGAGCAAAATGTCACAAGAGTCCATTTTTCCTTAGTAGGTGGTGTTAACTTAAAAAAAAAAAAAAAGAAGAAGAAGAAGAATCCTTGGTATGTTACAGCATTTCCAAAGCACGGCAATACGTACCAAAAGTTGGTGCAACAATCTTAAAATATCTATTTTTGCTTGTGACTATTTTACTAAGTTATAAGGTCCAAGAATGTGATTATTCTCCTCTGGCAGCTTACTGGAGGAATGAAAGCCGCACAATTCACTTAATTAGGTCACAGCGGATTCTTTCTATGGCAGTCACTATAAAAACAGCCAGGAATGATTGGTTCAATGTTGTTCAATGCCTTCTCACTCATAAATCATGCCTTTAATAATGGCAGCTACTGTTGGTGCCTATCAGTGTGGAAAAGGCACGTTTCTGACTTCACTATTTATTGTGTAATTATAGAGCTACTACAGTTTAAGCACCATGCTCGGGGCTGGACTACTAGAAGAGAGCCTTGCCAAGGTGCTATTCTCACCAGGTGGCCATTAGCCGAAACACAGGCAAGTAGACCAGCAATTACAATACAGCTCAGGGATGCCACACCCTGGACCCACATCTGTCCTGCTTCTCACCTGCTCACAGTGACAGCACAAGGAATCCTAACACATCCTTTCCTGCCATGGCTGGACCTTGAAATCTGATTCATCAAAAACCTCAGGGCCAGTGGTTCTCAACCTGGAGCAGGCATCAGAATCACCTGGAAGTTCGCTGAAGACACAGATTGCTGGTTCCTAGCCCCAGGGCTTCTGAGTCAGTAAGTCTGGGGTGCAGTGACCCTGTGCCGATGTGGCTGACCCAGGGACCATATTTTGAAAACCAGTGTCTAGGTAACCATGGCTGATCAAGCCAGGTTGGAACGTGACATAATCCCTAGCTACCACCTCCAAGATGGCTCCATCCATGCTAAGATGGGGAGGCACAAGAAGCTACTGGAACAAGGAGGGGCCCCTCACTGTGGCCTGGGAGGGACAAAGAATCAGGAAGCCTTCCAGGAGGAAGTAGTACCTGGCTAGCAAGTAAAGAGAAGAGGGGAAAGAGTCACAAGGTGAAGAACACAGCATGTGCAGGGACCCTGAAACAGAGGGAGCACGCTCTTGTCCCAGTAGAATTCTGGGTAAAAGGGAAATGATATCTCAAATCAACTAAGGTTAGCAGAAGCAACTGTACCATTAACCTAAAAATGAAAATATTCCTTTTTTTAAAATTATTTATACTATTAATTCTTTTTATTTTCTTTTTTTTCTTTTTTTTTCTTTTGGTTCATTCTCATACCTTAAAAATATTCCTTTCCCATTAAAAATATTTTGAGAATCAAATATTTCATTGTCATCCTTTTTTCCCTTTGCACCGAATCCTTCTCTTTTTAAATAAGAGTGTTTGCTTCCAAAGAGTCTCTCACAAAGCCAGAATTGTTAAATACTAATAATTCTGCAATTTTAATATCATTACTGTGGATATGTGCGAACATAGGGTGCTCAGTCTAAAAATGGTGTTTGCAATTATCCAGGAAACAAGCAAAGAAATTTTTAAAAAATCCTCGGGCATCTTTTACATGGAGACCAACTGGGGCCAGGGCAGGGCAGGGGAGAATTCTGCCCTGTTTAACATAAACAGGGATGTCAGCCGGGCGCGGTGGCTCACGCCTATAATCCTAGCACTCTGGGAGGCCGAGGCGGGCGGATTGCTCAAGGTCAGGAGTTCAAAACCAGCCTGAGCGAGACCCCGTCTCTACTATAAAAATAGAAAGAAATTAATTGGCCTATATATATATATATATATATATATAAAAATTAGCCGGGCATGGTGGCGCATGCCTGTAGTCCCAGCTACTTGGGAGGCTGAGGCAGCAGGATTGCTTGAGACCAGGAGTTTGAGGTTGCTGTGAGCTAGGCTGACGCCACGGCACTCACTCTAGCCTGGGCAACAAAGCGAGACTCTGTCTCAAAAAAAAAAAAAAAAAAAAAAAAAAACAGGGATGTCAGAGCTGCAAATTTTGCTGGGTTATCTTTCTGACATAAGCACCTTTATTTCAATAATGAAGTGTGTTCTTCTAATGGTTCATGGATACTAGAAACAAAAAAATGTTAAAGAGAAAAAAATACCAAGATTTGCTTGAGTACAAATGAGAGATGCTGTCATCTTTGTTACCACTGGTAAGAGGTGTTGAAATACAGCCAGTTATAGAGGATAATATTGACTTTAAACAGGGGGGGAACAGAAAAATGGCTGCTAACAACTTATGGCTTAGGCAAATTCTAGAGTATGCAAAGACTGCCCCACGGGATGTTATAATACAAATATTTAAAAGATTTTAAAATAATTATTCAGATATAAAATTTTGAAGGCAAACTTTGTAATAATAAATTCTAAGGATATTCTGTGTTGGAAGTCATTGCGTAATGCCTAAGCCAATGTGACGAACAGTATTTTATCAGCAAATAAAATGTACCTTAGTTCTCACAATGGTTGCCAATCTTTATACACCTTTAGTCCTGTGCCAAGTGCAATTAAAGCCATTTTATGCTTACTGACTTCCTTATGACATACACAAAAGAAACCAACAGAAGGCATACTTCATCTGGTTTTAAAAAAAAAAAAAAAGGCAGGGGAAGCAGAAGAGTTGCATCTAGAACACTGAAGGTAGGTAGCACAGGATCCGCTATGCCATTTCCTCTCACTTTGGTTCAGTCCTTATCATGAGCTTCTTTTTCAAAACTGTTTTTAGAGTCTTATTGATTGCTTCACCTTTACTTTTTTTTAACTTTAAGAGAGTCTCTTCATTTAAAAATGGTCTAAAGTTTGTTGAGCCTCAATGGTTAGGTACATGAATGTTGGTATTTTTTCCTGAGGATTTAACATCTTTCAAAATAGAGAAAACCACCTTATAAAAAGGTCTCGTTTGAAAATTTATAAACCTTCTCAAAGGATCTACAGTATCCACTGTGTAGACATAACAGTACTGTAAAAAAGTGAACATGAAGCCAGGCACGGTGGCTCATGCCTGTAATCCTAGCACTCTGGGAGGCTGAGGCGGGAGGATCACTCGAGGTCAGGAGTTTGAGACCAGCCTGAGCAAGAGCAAAACCCTGTTTCTACTAAAAAATAGAAACAAAGTATATAGACAACTAAAAACATATAGAAAAAGTTAGCCAGGCATGGTGGTGCATGCCTGTAGTCCCAGCTACTCGGGAGGCTGAGGCAGGAGGATCACTTGAGCCCAGGGGTTTGGGGTTGCTGTGAACTAGGCTGACGCCATGGCACTCTAGCCCAGGCAACAGAGCTAGACTCTGTCTCAAAAAAATAAAAATAAAAGTGAATATGGAATGAACAAAACAGAACCTATCAGAAATGCATTATGTTTCATTGTCATCTAAACCCACAATGCTTGAAATTATTTTACAACCTATACATATAAAAAATTCAAAACTTAGGACAAATGAGACCAGGAAGAGTTAAGAGATTGCAATGGTGAGGTATCCTATAAAACATCAGGTCCATCAAGTGAAGCATGAAGAATCTTGAGCTTAGAAAAGTAACTGCTAACCCCTGAACTGAGAGTTAGGAAAGGAGTGTCCTAACCTGTTTACTGCCCCTGCCCACACCCACAAACCCTGCTTCCCCCTGGGTCTCTCCTCTGTTCCATGTGGCTAATGCCTGTCCTGCCAACCTCCAAATGAGAAGATTTTTAGAACTATGAAGTGACCTAAAAATGTAAAGAACTGATGTCATAGCCAAGGTCAAACAAGACTCACCAGAGGGGACATCCCCTGAGCCTGAGGCCTGCTGCCCCACTCTGGGCTGCTGTTTAGTACAACGCAAGTCACAGATATTCATTCAAGACTGGAAAACATCACAACACAGCCATTTTGAAAGATGGGGGAAGGGGAGACATCAATCGTCCTCTCACCCCCTCCCCCAAATAAAACAAAATGCTTGGAAGACCCAAGAGTTTTTATGAGGAGCTTGAATATACACAGAGTCCCCAAATTTCAGACACTTTTATGTTCTACAAGAACATTTCTGGGTGGAGTTGTCAGATAAAATACAGGACATGCAGTTAAATTTGACTTTTAGATAAACACCACAATTTTTTAAATAAATCAGTTCCAAATACCACATAGGACATACTTATACTAAAAAAAAAAAAAAAAATTCTTCATTGTTTATCTGAGATTCAAATTGAACTGTGTATCCTGTACTTTTATCTGCCGAATCTGGCAACACAATCTCTGGGTTGTTCGGACCAATTTTCCAGCCCTCAGCTGTGAGGTCCTATGGGAAGAACCCCCACCTTGGGAGTCCAGAAACCCGAGTGCAATTTCTGGTTTTGTCGATTCCTAGTTCTGAAACCTCAGGCAAGTTACAGATCCTGTGCTTGCAAAAAGAGACCAGTGAATTCATACACCACAGGCCTGGGTGGGTAAATGTTATCCGACGTGTGGAAGTACAGTACTTTGCAAACAGCACTGTTTTGTCATATCACCCCATAAACATTAGTGGACAGTGATTTGGCTTTTAGGTCAGGCCACACAAGCCAATTTAAATAACTCTTGTATTTGCCATGAGAAATTCCTTGACTTCAGTAAGTTCCCATGACAAAGTGGCTCTTTCCTGCATCTGAGAAACACTTAGAGCCATGGATGGTGGTCCTATCTACTAGCCAACCCTGCATCGCCACCCCCTTGATCTCTGTCCACGAAGCAGGGCTTGTACATTTGCACAAGTGCTCTTTTGCTCAAATTGACGCACTTTGTTGCTCATAAAGTAAATATATTATTTCACAAAAATTAGTCAAAACTAAAAGGCTGACACCACCGATGCCAAGTATTGGTTTCATAAGTTTTTCCAGTGTCCCCAGGGAACTCCTCAAACCCAACTCCACGCTGGCAATCTGGGCCCAAAGTTATGTGTCTACAAGTCCAGACTTCTGAATCTACCAAAGCTTGACCTCTGGCCACACCCAGCTGCCCCCCAGCAACTTGAACTAAACAGGACCAAAGCTAAGTTCTTCATCGACCAAACCTACTCCGTTTCAGTGACACCATCATCTTTAGTTGCCGAGATGAAATCTGAGAATCATCCACACTTCTATTCTTTTAGGTCCTCAAATCAATCTCATCATCAAGACCAAGACTCCCCTCCTGCAGTGCACTCCTGCCCTCCACTTCTCCTCATCCCCACTCTTGTCACCCTGGCCCAAGCCCCCATCCTCTCGTGGATACCCAACCCATTCTCCATGTTGTACTCTGGATTATCAATTGAAACCAGAAATCAAATCACATCACTCCACTGTTTACAAATATGTCAATGGCTTCCTGTCAGGTTCTCTACAGCTTGGTGCCTACCTCACTCATCCCATGCTTCTCAGCCCTGGCATCATGTCTTCTCTGCTGTTCTGGCCTCTCTTGGTACCTAGAACACAGCACTCAGCTCTTGCCCACCTCAGGGCCTTTGCACATGCTGTTCCCATTGACTGGCCCACTCCTTCCCTGATTGCTTACTGTCTTCTCACCCTTCAGGTCTCAACCACAACCTCTTCTGAGGGATCCTCATGGGCCACTTATTTATTGATTGATTTTTTGAGTCAGAGTCTCACTCTGTTGCCCAGGCTAGAGTGCCACGGCATCAGCCTAGCTCACAGGAGCCTCAAACTCTTGGACTCAAGTGATCCTTCTGCCTCAGCCTCCCAAGTAGCTGGGACTACAGGCACGTGTCACCCTGCCTGGCTAATTTTTTCTATATATATTTTTTAGTTGGCCAATTAATTTCTTTCCATTTATAGTAGAGATGGGGTCTTGCTATTGCTCAGGCTGGTCTTGAACTCCTGACCTTGAATGATCCTCCTGCCTTGGCCTCCCAGAGTGCTAGGATTATAGGCGGGAGCCACTACGCCCCGGCCCATTATGGGCCATTTTTTAAAAATTGTAGTAAAATATACAAAACATAAAATTGATCATTTTAACAATGTTTCAAGTGTACAGTTCAGTGACATTGAGTGGATTCACATGGTTGTACACCCACCACCACCCATCTCCAGAAATTATTCATCATCCCAAACTGAAATTCAGTACCATTCAATAATAATTCCCATCCCCCGACCCTACCCTCTCTGGTAATCCCTGGTTCAACTTTCTGTCTCTACAAATTTGACTATCATGGATACTTCATGTAAGTAGAAATGTACAATGTTTATCTTTTTGTATCTGGCTTATTTAGCAAAATGTCTTCAGTTTCCTTCATGTAGCATGTATTAAAATTCCTTTTTAGGGCTGAAAAATATTCCATTGTATGGATATAATGGAATCCACCTTTCGTTTATTCATTGATCTGTCAATGGATATTTGGGGTCCTCTCAGGCCATTTTAACGTAGACCCTCATCCTCTCAGGAATATATTATTTTCCTTTAAGGTCCTTATTGTACATTGTAATTAATATCAATTTGTTTCATGTCTCTTTTGTCCAATATTTTATTTAATGTCTATTCCTCTCACCCCACCCCCAACAACCCTGTAAGCTCCATGCAGGGAAGGCCAAGGCCACGTCTGTTCTGTCCATCCTGCATTTACCACCACCAGCACCTGGCACCTGCCCTGGAATGTAGTAGGTATTTCATGAATAATTGTTGAACCACTGAACGAAAGAAAATCATTAGGTTACCAGAAAGCCCCTCATCTTTAGAGTCAGCGTGGACTTTGTATTCAATTGTGCAGATGAACAAACGCACGCACACACACCCAGAGAAACACACACACACATTTTTTAACTCTGGGCACAAACCATCCCTTTGTAACAGGTAAGTCCATGTATTTGCAACTAGCACGCATTGGCATTTCCTGTGCTTTTTTCAAGAATGCATCATGTGCAAAAGCAACAAGTGTATTTGGCAACATAAAGAAATTAAGTATTGACAAATGCTACAATGTGGATGAACCTTGAAAACATTCTGCTAAGTGCAAAGAGTAGATCACAAAAGAGCATGTACTGTGTGATTGCATTCACATGGAATGTCCAGAACGGGCAAACCATAGAGACAGAAAGATTAGAGTTTGCCAGGACCTTTGGGGACAAGGAAATAAATGAGAAACAGCTAAAGGTTACAGGATTTCTTTCTGGAGCGATGAAAAGATAATGGTTATATGGTTCTATAAATACACTAAAACCCACAGAATTGTATTCTGTAAAAGGATGAATTGTGTGGTACATTAATTACATCTCAGTAAAGTTGTTAAAAACAAAAAGTAGTACACGTGGAGATGGGGCAGGGCTGGGAAGAACTTGTCCTCCCAATCAGACAAGGACCAGAAAGGTTGCGGAGGGAGCCGGGCAGCCAGTGAATTACATTGCAACCTCCTGCCAATTAAAAAAAAAAAAAGGCCTCCGCTTCCTAAAAAGCCATTTCCTTCTTCCAACAATCCCACCACCACCAAAGTAGGAAGAAACGCTGATAAACACAGTCAAGCGCTCTGAAGCAAGGCCTTATAAGGCATGTGTGTTTCTCAAGAGCCTCTTCATAACCTATTGTAAATGATCTGAACACAGCCCGTGAATTTACAGCATTCTGAACCCAGATCTCCTTTTGAAACCCAGGTTCTGCCAAGAAAGTTATCTCAGGCTCTTCTCTTTCTCCCATGCCCAACACACACTCATACACCCACCCACCCATATACAATCTGTCCAGCAGTCCTGTTGCCTTTACGGTCTATCAAAATAAAAGTCACATCTAAGTCTATGTGCCTATCTACTCCCATTCTCTCTTCAGAATCTGACATCTCAGCCCCACAGCTACCCACCCTGGGGAAACTTCCACCATAGCTTGCCTGGCTAAGCCTCCTGCCTGGTCTCCTTGCTAGGAGCCTCCACCAGGCCTGGTCTTCGCATGACAACCAGAAGGACCCAAGTCACATCACACCACTCTAAGGAGCCATGTCCCGTGCTGACCCCCGCTTCTCACACAAAGTCAGAGCCAAAGTCCTTGCACAGTCTAGAAGCCCTGTAAGACCTAGCTGTGCTACTTCTCTGCTCTCACCGTCCCCTGTCCCCTCGCTTCCCCACTGACTTCCTGGGGAACAGCCAGCCAAAGCCCAGCGCTCTCACCTTAGGGCCTCTGCACCCAGTTATCTGTCCCTCTGCTTGGGACACTCTTTCTCCAGAACTTTCTGAGCTGCCCTCTCCTCCTGAGCCCTTGGCTAAAAGGTCACCTTCTCAAGAAGACTCTACCAACCACTCTATCTGCAACTGCAACTTGTCCCTTGCCCTCCCATTCCTTGGTCCCAGTGACCTCAAAGATCCAGGACATGTTAGCTGCTACTCCTGGCCTCACTCACAGCCTGAGGGTCTCAAATCGACCTAAGGATTTTCACCCCAGTTCTCTACGTTATAAGAAGGGGAGGGGATGCATAAGACTGATGACAAAACCCTAAATGATCTCCATCAAGTTGAGGTAGACAAAGCATCAAATCTCCAAGATTAGCCACCTTACTCTCAATATCCATTTTGTGGCTGTGGTTGGCATGAGATAGAAAAGTGGAAAGACACCCAGGGATGGCAGTGTTTGCGGTTGAATTTGGGTGATTTTTTTTAACTTAAAAAAAAAAATAAAACCTGCTTTTTAAACATGTGCGTTCTAATTTGGCTAATTTGCAGGACATAGTATTGAGTATAAACTCGTGAGATTCTACTGTTCTTCTAGAAACTATAGATTAAGATGTCTATAGTTAGTCTGACATCTAATTATTACATAAAGGCTCTGGCTTTTACACTGCGACAGGTATAAGCAGATCGCTATAGAGATGCAACATCTGATAACTCTGCCATGCTACACTGTGTAACTGACCTTTTGCTTTGGAGCTACTTTTGATTCTACCCTAAGGGGGAAAACAATCTGACATTTAAGTATTCAATGTTTGAAATATTTAAATGTCAGTTTTTCTCACATTCTAACCCTCTCCTCTTACCAACATTTTTTTTTTTTAATTCAAATCAATTCTGGAAGAAAGTTAAGGATTTTTTGCTCTATTAAGGAATGGCATCTTTAGAAAGCAGTTCTGGTCTGCAGAGACTGCCAGACGAGGGGAGAGCTGGTCTCCTGAGCTTTTATACTCACCGTAGCACAGGGCAGTGCAACCGCAGCATGGGCCAGTTGGGTGATGGAAGGAAAAATGACCACCGGCTCGGTCCATGCAACTGCTGGTGAAAGGGAGAAGCATGTAGCTCTCACGTGTCGTCTACACAACCATTCTCCCTGCCATTGCCTGCATTCTTGTCTCCAAGCTGTTTTGGAGTAAGCCGTGGTATTCAATGCATGGTCCTGCCCACCTAATTTATGAAAGATACATTTTACCAAACTGAATAAGAGCTCAAAACTCGCATGAATAGACACCTGCATGCCCAGGTCCATTGCAGCATTATTCGCAAAGCCAGAGGGGGCCCCAACTGGAATGTGCATCCACAGGTAAATGGATAAACAAAACGTGGTGCATACGTACAACAACGGAATATTATTCAGCCTTAAAAAGTAAGGAAATTCTGACACATGCTACAACACACATGAAGCTTGAGGGCATTATGCTAAGTGAAATAAGCCAGTCCTAAAAAGACGAAAATTGCATGATTTCACTTAACATGAGGTACCTTAGTACAGTCAAACTCATAGAGACAGCAGAATAAAGATTACCAGGGGCTGCGGAATAGGGAGAAATGACAAGTTACTATTTAATCGATACAGAGTTTGTTTGGGATAATGAGGAAATCCTAAAGATGGATAACGGTGATGGCTGCACAACAGTGTGACTATGCTTAATGCTACTGAATTGCACATTTAAAGGTGGTTAAAGTGGCAAGTTTTAGGTTATGCATATTTTATCACATTTTTAACAAAACACCCATCAAATAAACTCCTGCACTAAGAAGGTGGGTCATGAGGAACCTCCCCGCCCTCCAAAGTTGTACTTAGGTACCCAAAACAGAGCAGAGATGATTTTCCCTTAATTCTCACAATCTCTGTAGTCTGATGAAACCCACATACTTCATTTCCTTGTTATATCAAAAGTTCTGGAGGTTAATACAGCAGCTGGCAGCACTTGATTTAGAGGACTCACATTTAATTTTCCAACATAAAGATAGGGCTGTCGAAAATAAATAAAAATAAAATAAAATTTAAAAAAAGACAAGGCTGTCATTTTCCAGCCTAAAATGTACAAACCCTGACCCGTCTCTCCACGTGAGTGAATAGTTAAACCACCCAAGTCAAACGGTTATCTGTTTTCTTGTAGACAATGTTAAGTGTTCCTGCTGGATCTACAGACATACACAGAGATCTCAGAGGATCATCTCTGTAGTTCACTGAGTTCCAAGAAGATAAATTAAAGATTTGTGTACAAGTCACACTATTCTTTATAAAATAAATAGTGCATCCAACTCATAGAAACTTCTCTAAACAGCAGGGGTCTATGTTTGGATGCCGTGTGAGGGCAGTGTTTGGTAGCTGAGGGGTTCCAAAGAGGATTTACTAGCTCAACTCCAGTAAAGGCTAGAAAACTGATCTCAAACACCACCTACCCTAAATCAAACAAACCTCAACTCTGGTGGAACAAAAGCCGCTCGGCAAAGAAACAAAGCCATAAATGACAGCCCTGTAAATAAAGACCGAAGCTACTAGCCAAAGGTCAGGCTGCACAGGTACACAATGCAGAAGTGCCTGGCTTCCCTGCATTGCTGGGGGTGGGGGGTGGCCCTCACCACTGAAGGGTGTCCTGGAACAGGGGTGACCCTCTCCCCAGGGCGCCCCTCCACAGCTTCCCGCCTCTCACCCATTAAATGTAAACCCACCAGTCTTAGAGGCTGAAAATGAATGCAGACCTTCCTGCACAGCTGGAAGTGGCCTGGGCTGTCCTCCAGGGCCTCAGGCAACCATCCCTCCATGCAGAGGGGCCAATGTCCACGGCAGGGAGAGAGAAAAAGCCCAATCTATATTCTTACCAAGGAAGAAAAATCCCAACTCAGGTCCTCTGCGAACTTTCTAGGCTTCTGTGAAGCAGAGAAATAATCTCCCCCCAGCATGGCTTGAAGATGGATAAATGATTGGGTTGCATCCAGGTTCTGTCGGTAGCAATACCTTTCTCAGGCTCCACAACTAAGAAAACTACACTGAGGGTGGGCGCGGGGGCCCACGCCTGTGATCCCAGCACTCTGGGAGGCCGAGGCGGGCGGGTTGCTCGAGGTCGGGAGTTCGAAACCAGCCTGAGCAAGAGCGAGACCCTGTCTCTACTATAAATAGAAAGAAATTAATTGGCCAACATATATATATAATATATAAAAATATATATATTATATATAAATATATATATATAAAATTAGCTGGGCATGGTGGTGCATACCTGTAGTCCCAGCTACTCGGGAGGCTGATCGCTGAGGATCAGCAGGATTGCTTGAGCCCAGGAGTTTGAGGTTGCTGTGAGCTGGGCTGACGCCACGGCACTCACTCCAGCCTGGGCAACAAAGCGAGACTCTGTCTGAAAAAAAACCCCACACTGAGATCCTTTCAAAAGGCCCACAGGTCCAGAAACTCCCATGTTTTGAACAGAATCGTAATTAAAAACAAAACAGGAGTATGGAGGATGAGGAGAGACCGACTGAACTGAGGGGTGAAGAAGGCGAGGGAGTGTTCAGTGTGTCCACGGGCTCCCAGTGCGCAGGAAGAGGTAGCACCAGGTGAGGGGGCAGCCAGGTAAGAGGTCACCTAGCACCCTGGTCCCCTGACCCACCTGTGCTCCACAATAGTGTGGATTTGGAGGTTTGGAACACCACCCCTACTCTGGGGAACCAGTAGCCGGTGCAAACGGGCACCAACGTTTGCTAAGTAAATACTAACACCCAGGACGATTCCTGTTTCCAGCAGAGCCCAGGAGGAAGGCAATGGCTGCATGAGTGAATATGTACTGAGTGACAGCAACAACATTAATGACTAATTTTTAGAGAGTTCCTGCTGAGGCCTCTACTTGAAGGATCTCATTTGGAACTCATCACACAACGTTGTGAGGTAGTGCTATGATTATGCCACTTACAGATGAGGAAACAAACCTAGAAAGATTTGTAACTTGCCCGAGGTTGCAGCAAGGCCTGCATTCCAACCGGGGTCAAGGCCAGCAACCTCTACTTTCCTGCTGCCTCTGGACTGTGCTCACAGGGATCAGTTACCAAACACAGCTCCCACCATGGATGGTTTTGGGGACAATTTATTTAAAAGCGCAATGCATTTAGAAGTATCAGGAAAAGTACTAGTCTGTCCCTAAGGATTTAGATAAAAAATTCTTTGTTTTCTAAGAGTAAAAATGATAAACAAGGTTGATGTATATACATATACACACATGCACATATATGTGCTTTCTAGAGTCTCATTGATAATACCAGGTTTTCAGTGACATAGGAATTCAAAAGAT
This sequence comes from Mirza zaza, assembly GCA_008750895.1. Lineage (NCBI taxonomy): Eukaryota > Metazoa > Chordata > Mammalia > Primates > Cheirogaleidae > Mirza > Mirza zaza. The sequence goes on from VSMD01044439.1 coordinate 55,011, forward strand.
TTTATATTTGGGTATTTTTAGCTGGGCATGGGGATGAGGACTCAGGAATAACTTGGGTAACAGAATGAAGAAAATAAGCTATCTTTTTATGTTATTAACACTCTTCTGGGCTGGGCATGGTGGCTCATGCCTATATCCTAGCACTTTGGGAGGCTGAGGTGGGAGGATTGTTTGATTTCAGGGGTTTGAGACTGGCCTGAGCAAGTGCCCCATCTCTACAAAAATTAGAAAAAGTAGCCAGGTGTGGTGGTGAATGCCTGTAGTCCCAGCTACTTGGGAGCTGAGGCAAGACGATCGCTTGAGCCCAGTCGTTGGAGGTTGCAGTGAGCAGTTATGATGCCACTGCACTCTAGCCAACACAAAAGAATGAGACTGTCTCAAAACAAAACAAAATACACTCTTCTGCTAATAAAAGACCTATAGGCATGAATACAATTAATCTAATTGAATGATGACAACAAACAGACCTGAAAACTCATTTTAAATATCTAAAGACACTAAAAAGAAAAATTCCCAGAAGACTAATCTAGATGCAAGTACACAAATTCTAAAAATAGGTGCTTAAGAAAGGCATCTTTCTTTAGTGATATGGGACAACAGTGGGCCCAATAAAACTTGTTCTGGTACCTAAAGAGCAAGTTTCCCTGCATTCATAAGCGCATAGGCTTCTTTTACAATGACTGCAATTAAAGAGCAAAGGTAACTAGCAAATGAAAATCTCTTCTCAGTGAGTTATAAGAACCACCTGCATTGCATGAATGTCGCTTATGAAAACCTAAAATGAAACTTAAACTTGTAGGGCAATAAAATATTAAAAATACACTATATGCCTGGACATCATACTATTTTTTTAAATATCAGTCTAAAAAAGAAAATAAGAAAACAACATTCAAACACCTACTATATATAAGGGACATTCACATGTTCTCTCATTTTAATTGTCTCACAAATCCAAAGAGGCTGATATTTCCCCCTATCCCCAAACACATAAACTGAGGTCCGGAAAATTTTAAAAGAACCGACATCTGTAGGTATCTAAATCCATATATTTTCCAGTACTCCTTGGTTTAAAAGGAAGAGAAAGAAAGGGGGGGTGGAATAAATGAGAGGATGGAATAAGAAAGGGAAGAAACCATTCAACAGCCATATCTGATAGTGCACCCATCAGTTCTAAGATCCTGGAGACTGAACACCAGGTTAAACATGGGACCCGTCCTGAACTTGCCCTCTACCTGAACACTTTTTTGTTAAGCCATTTGCTTTACCAAATCATTATTTTATAGTCTCCATTAAAAAACAAACAAACAAACAAACAAAAAACCACCAGAAAACCACAAAACCTCTCCCAGCCCTGTCACTAAGTAGTAACAAGTGCATGCAGCTATGTATTTTCCTTAAATCCAAAGGAAAGCCTGGAAGTAGCCACACCTGGGCTCCCACGGGTGGCATTTGTGTTGCCCAGTCTTAAAACACATGCGTCTCTTATGCTCCGTAATAACCAACACAAAGAATCACTAAAACTTACCAAATTACAACCACTAGAAAATGACAAATTGAACAAAGTGGTTAAAAAGTTTCTTCCCAAAAATTAGAACAAGGAAACTTCCACTACATAATGAAAATCATCAAGAAAATTCAGAGGAGTAATTGCAAGCAAGTACGACTTCTCCCCCAGAAGGTAATCAGCTAATAGCCATTAATCATCTTTTGCACAGTGTATGCATTTATAATAGGGTTTAATAAGGCCTTCAACAATAGGCCCAGAGTTAATGAATGGTATCTTAGGCCTAACACAAACGTACTCCGTAAACCATGAAAAGTAGAGCTTCTACTTCACATTTTGTGCCGTCTCCCCCTTTTTATGTGCGCCTGTATTCACCAACCCTGGGAACTTTGTCACACATCATTTTTTAGTTTTTGTTCCTGAAAGCTGTTAACCTTCACTCATAACGCACCGTGTGCCCAGTGGTCTCCAAGTTATTTCACTATTGTCTTGTTTAACTTCCCAGGGGTGGGGGCAGAATTCTGAAGGCCACGCAACCAGGAAGATGGGAGCGAATCTTTTCTCAGCCAAAGGGCGGCCGGTTTCCGGGAGGGGAACTCGGCAGCGCCCGAGCCGCCGGGGAAGGCTGGGAGCCCGCCCGGGGCCGCGCGTGCAGGCCAAGGGGGTCGGGTGGGCTTGAAGGGGGACTCACTGGGCGAAAATGCGACCCAGGTCCCTTTTACTTTTGCGTGCTAGCCCCTCTCCCCCGTTTTGCATCCTCCCTGCACCCTGGCGCTCCCCCTACAGCTGTCACGGATCAGTGCTGGGAGCCTCCAGGCTGGGACCACACCTCCCTTGGAGACATTGCAAGATTTTTTTCACTTTGGGGAGGAGAGTTAAAGAAATTGGGGGTTAACGCACTCACCACTCACTTCCGCAACAAGTCGCCCCTCCGCTTGCTTGCACGCAGCGAGGTGACAGTACTGGGCATCAAATTGGTGAGGGACGGAGATGGCCTGTGGTAGTGCCACGGGAGCTGGCGGACACGACCCTACAAGTCACCGGAAAAAGTGTCCTCCTCTTTCCCATCACCGCCCCTCATGCCTCCTTAAAGCGCGCAGATGATGTCTGGGGACAGGGGTACCGCGCTGCAGCGCGGGCAGTGACGGATCTCACCCCCCCATCCCTCTATGCAGGTGCTGCCGCGGCCAGACACGTTTAGTCCCCGTGTGGTTTTCGCACACACTGGCTTAAAGAGCACCCCAGCAGAATGGGACCACTGGGGACTCCCGGGCGGACGGGGGAGCGGTGGCCACCGCAGGAAAGCCGGCGGCACTCCCCGAGAAACCTCCAGCCCTGCCTGGCTTGACCTTTGGAGCTGAACCCCGACATGTGTGATGCAAACGAGCGAGGAACCCAAACACCTCCCGCGAGTTCTCTCCTCCGGGCAGGAGAGAACCCCAAGGACCTCTCGACAGAGCTGTCCACATGGCTAGCCGTGCCTCAGCGTCCCCGAGGCTGCCGGGGCTCCCAGCACCCTCACCCAAATCCCACCCGTGCGGGCTCGGGAGTCCGAGGGCGCGGACAGCTGCTGCCACCGCATCCCTGATCCCCGAAGTGCGTCGGCCCAGGGCGGCCAGGGGGCCCGCGGGCTTGGGGACATCAGGGGACCCGGCGCCGCGCCCCTCCTTACCTGGCGCCCTCTGGGCCCCGGCTGGGGCATCCGCCAGGTGAGCGCCGCTCCGAGCGCTCGCTGCGCACCTGGCCGCCGCCGCCGCCGCCGCCCGCCCGGCCCGAGCCCTGGCCGCTGCGCTAGCGCTTCATGGCGCACAGGGGCTGGCCGGGGGCCCCGGGAAGCGTGTCCAGTTGGCGGCGGCTCCTCCGGCTCTCGCGGCTCGCCAATGGCTCCCCGCCCTCCCCCGCCCCGCGTCCGTGCGCCCTTCCTCTGCGGCCGCCCTTTTCTCTCCGCTCGGCGGAACCGGCCAAACTGGTTTCTCAGCTCCGGGGAGGTGCCTCCCGTCTCCCTCCGGCCGCCGCTGCTGCCGCCGCGCGCCGCTGGGGCAGGGGCTGGGGGCGGGCCCGGCCGTCTGCCTTCCGTCTGTCCCTCCCGGGGGCGGAGAGGAGCTGGACAGCGAGCCCCAGAGCGCGCCGACGCCGCCCGGGTCCAGCTCCGCGCCCTCCGTGCGCCCTGGAGGCCCGCTGGAACCCTCGGCGGGGCCCCGAGCGCGCCCCTCCCCTCGCCCAGCCCGCGACCCCGCTGCCGCGGCCGCTCTCGGCTCCCCCGGCTCTCCCGCCTCCCGGGAGCCGCACTCGCCACCCCGCCCCACCAGCCCCGCGTCACTTTCCCGCCGCCCTCCGCCGGCTTGGCTGCAGGCCGGGGTCGGTGACCGAGCCAGCCCGGAAAGCTGATGGGGCCAAGGCGCGCCCGGGACCTGAACTCCCTCGGTAAGGGGAGCTGTGTCCTGTTGATGCCAGGTCACGTTTTGGGATCGGTCACCGAGTGCGCGTCACGGTTCGCCTTGCAGACAGTGAAGGAAGAGACTGCATTTAAAAACTTCGAGAAACTTATCCTGTAACTGCAGCAAGCAGGTTTTTTGCTGAGTCCAATCTCTCCCACGTTTTTTGGGTTGGGGTCGAAAGGCGTTAAGGGGCAGCACGTGAGCCACGCAGTGTAGTTGGAAACTTTGGACTTTTCTGCAATTTTGCATCTTTGCTGGCTGGTGTTTGGGTGTGTGAATCGCCTCCCTGGCAGTATATGCGAACGTTATACTCCTCCCACCCTCTGGCTCTCCATTTGGTATATTTTACTGCTCATCCACTATAGACGGAGCTGTTGGGGTAAGAATGGAGGGATGTCAAAGAATCAAACAGTTTACTTAAAATGCAGTAGGGGAGATATCCTAGACAAATACCCAGCCGCCTACAGGCTCACGTCATTGCCCCAAAGGCTCCCGGATTGGGGCTCCAGGGGGGCTTTCCTAGAGGAGACAATGCTTGAGGTGGGACTCAAAGATCTGCAGTTTTGGGGATCAGAGTCGAGTGGAGACGGTATGCGGCATTCAGCACTCACCAGGTGACCCACTGATTGGATCCTTTCTCATATTGTTAAACCCAAGGCCTCCCCAGGGTTCCTTTTCATTAGAGACGCTGGATGGCTCCATTTAGAACTAGGCAGTGCTGGTCAGTCATTTAACCTCTCTGGGCCTCAGTTATCTATAAAATGAGATTGGACCAGATGATCTCAAATGGTTCCTTCCAGCTAGGTCCTCTGGACCCAGCAACAGAGCAAAGGTAGAGAGGCAAGAGAACTTGCGGCCTGCTTAGTGACGGTGTGGCAGGCCTGTCTGCTGGCAGTGCAGGGGGAAATACCAGAGGCTGGGGGAGGGGATGGAGACCCAGAAGCCCTGAATGCCAGGCTAAGAAGTTTCAACTTGTTTTTGGTAGCACCTGGGAGCCATTGAAAGTTTTCAATTACAGCAGTGGCACCATCAAGGTTGTGTTTTAGGGAAAACAGTGGGGACAGTCTAGAGAAAGATAAGCCTAAAGATGGGAGTGTCACTCGAGAGGCTAGGACAGCAACATAAAGTGGGCTGGAAGGCGTCACGTGTGGAAGTGGAAAGGAGAAGGAGAGATTCATGGATGCCGTCGGGGAGAAACGGCTAGAGGAACCTGCTGGGACTGTCGGAGGAGAGCATGGAAGATGAGCCCCGTTCTCAAGACTGGGTGATGGCATGCTAGGAACAGCCAGGTCCACAGGAGGAAAGCCCCTTAGAAGGGCTCCACCCGTATGGGACAAACACCTTCAAACCTAGGAGTCAAGAAAGGACTCTGAATTAAAGGAGGGATCCTGTTCTTACAGATCCACTATCAAGAGCTCAATCTGTTGCATAAAAGAGATTACACTAGGGCACATCCAATCCACACCTGTACCTAGATCTGATAAGCACCACTGCAATGGCTGCATTTAACACTGCTGTGTAGACACCAAAGATTTCAAGCTAGGTTTCTCCTCTGCTCTTACAGGCCACACTGGGGAGAGGGGTGAACATGGGGCATAACAGGCATTGTTTCAAAGATTCATTCATTGGACAAATATTTGAGTGCCTACTATGTATCTGGCACCTGTTTGCTGATGTATCCAAGCAACCAGAACAATCAAATTGCATCTTAAAAGGTGACAGATGCTTTGAAAAAATAGAACAGGGCTGACTGGCAGGGAGGTAGCTTCTGGGGTGTTGTAAATGTTCTATATTTTTTTAAGGGAGGGAGTGAGGAGGGGGTCCAATTTCCTTTTTTCTTTTTGGAGTCAGGGTTTCACTCTGTCTCCCAGGGTACAGTGCAGTGATGTCATCATAGCTCATTGCAACCTCACACTCCAGGGCGCAAGTGATCCTCTTGCCACAGCCTCCCAGATAGCTGGAACTGCAGGTGCTCACCATGATGCTCGGCTCATTTTCCTAATTTTAGTAGAGATGAGGTCTTGCTCTTGCTCAGGCTGGTCTCAAATCCCTGAGCTCAAGCAATCTCCCCAACTTGGCCTCCCAAAGTGCTAGCACTGCAGGCATGAGTCATTGTGCCTGGCCAAAGTTCTATATCTTGATATGGGTGGTGGTTATGAGTGTACCCATATGTAAGAGTTCATTGACCTGTACACCTAAGATATATACATTAAAAAATAAAAATTGAGCAGAGTTAAGAGATTAGGAAGGGGAAGATGAGTCACAATTTGAAATAATGTGCTAGAGTAGGCTTCTTGAAGAGTTGCATTTAAAAAAGACTTGCAAGAAGGTGGAGTTTCATCCTCAATGAGAAAAATCCTTTGAACACCCATCTTGCATGGGATCCACCAGATGAGGGCATGTTCAAACCTTATCCTAGTGCATTCCCCCTCATGTAAATCTTCTGCACCTTGGGAAGGAGACTCTTGGAGCATGTCAGTTAAGGTTGCTGATGAAGGAAGTAGGACTTGGAAGCCCTGACCCTTGTCCTCTCTGAAAGAACCATGCCAAATAGGGGGGTGCCTTGTCAGATCAATCATTGAAAGTGTCTCGCATGCAAGAAGGATTGATTTTGATATATGTCTTACATGAGTCACTGAAAGATGGCTTCTTTGTCCTGGCAAAGATCTGACCCCACCAGCCTCGGCAATTCTTTCCGAACATTCCCAGCTGGGATTAAATAAACACTCTACAGTTTTATTTAGAAGCCACTCCCATTTAGTAATCAACACCTTTACTTTGCAAGCTGCTGTGAGAAATAATGAAATTTAACAGAAACAGCCATTTCTAAAAGAGGGTAACAATGCTTTTCAGCTTTTGTAGTTCAGAATTTCCTTCAACTGTTTCTTTTTTCCCCCTTTTCTTGGCAACACTCTTGTGCACATTTACATAATGTGAGTAGAAAGGCTGAGGAGGTGGCCAAGAGAGCCAGCTTAATTTTACTGAAAATTCATTTCCTAGAAATTTTTTTACCTACAAGATAAAAACTAAGCAATGAAAGATATGTTTAAAGCTAGGCAATGCTGTCTGTATTCAATTCTTTGCTTAAGCCCAGTGGTCATTTAAGCTAAAGCATTTAATGCCAATGGAAAGGTATTCATTCTGCCCTAGGTGCTATTCTAACCTGTGCTTGGCAATCAAGATTAACTCAGTTGGAAGGCAAATTCTTCACAGCCATTGTGTAAGAGCTGCTCCAGAATTTTACACATGATAAGAAGATACCTCTTATGAGAACCTGTCTTGGCAATAAATGACATTAGAAGCTTTAAATATCTGCCCCACTTCCTTTTAAATGGCATTTAAAACAACAGATACAGATGATATATTCTGTTGTCTCTGGCACAAATAATTTTCTAAATTCCTTCTGAGTTACTTGGCTTTCCACATCGTTTACTACTCAGTGACTTCTTTTTTCTGAACACCATTTTAAAATAAAAAAACTGGATTGCAAAAGAAACATTAAACATCGAGTAACTGTGTCTCAATTATTCTGGCTTAATCACTCAGGCTTAACAGGCATGAGATGTTAGAGGAGGTATTATTCCTGGGCATTCTATTATAATTTACTTTTCTTTCATATTCATAAGTCACAAATGTGTAGGATTGTCTACAGTTCACTTCTACAAGGAGGAGATTTTAATAAACCACTTGCTATCTATTTATATGGAAATACAATGAACATGACATTGACCTGGTGTTAATACTATAACACCAGTTAAACTTAATTGGTATAATTAATGTAGACAGTTAACAATTCTCCAAAATATCCTGTGATCCTTGTTAGCATATGTTGCTATGTCTTCATGTAGTTGTGAGACGTTTGGGTGTATCATCATCTTATGCTCTGTTTCATCACTTCCCCATGAAAACAGTTTGCGTTTCCAGCCTCATCCCACATCCCTCCTGACCTAAACCCTAGGTTTCCCCCATTCCAAGTTGCTTTGTATTGGCTGGTGCTCCTAAGAGCAATTGCCATTTCCTCTTTGTGAAATATCCTACCTATCTGCCAGATCTCTTCATCCTTCACATCTCAGCTCAAAGTGGCTTTCCTCTGGGAAAGCTTTGCCCTGGTCTTGCACAGACCAACCAGAGTCTGCTAACATTTAGTTAATCCTTGCAAGTCCCACAGCATTTTGCCTCTAACTTCCAGGGAAAGCTTCCCATTGTATGTTCACTGTTTACCTATCTCACTCCTCACTGCACTTTGAGCCCTTTTGAGACCCTTCTTGGTCTTCTTGGAGACTCTTCTTCTTGGTCTTTCTTGGAATAGAACATTAAATAGAGCACTGTAAGTGCTCATGAATTCTTTTAGAATGAATGAAGACTCTGCATAGTCATAATTCTCAATAGTTGTATGGTATTTTCCCCTGATGATTTCTTTAATCACTTGCTATTATTGGATATTTATGCATTTACCAGATTGGTTTCTGGAAATATCTCATTAATCACAACCCACCACTGTTTTAAGGACTATTTTAAGACCTATCGAAAGGTCATATTTCTCTCTGGTTCCTGTTGTTTTGCAGGATGTGATTTTCCTCTTTTTTACGTCATTCTAGAAATAGCATGATTCCAGTACAAGAAAAGTTTTTGTCTTATTAGACCTAGACTATGAGTAAGCCTTTGCTGCTGTCACTGGAGCGATAAAAAGAATATTCAAATTCTTTCATAAAGTTACAGGAGCCTACGGCATGTATGAACACTGTCTTCCTCATTTTCCTAAATTTCCAGCAAGCATGAGTTGCTCTCCTACCCAATTAAAGAAAAGCAAATTAAATGCAAAATAAAACAATGAGAGACAATTTTTCACTTATCACATTGGCAAAGTTTTTTTTTTTTTAATTTTGGCATTACACACATTGGCAGTGTTTATGAGATAACGAGTACTCATACACAGTTGGTAGGTGTGCAAATTGTGCAACCTTTTTGGAAAGAAATTTAAAAATATATCAAAATTTTAAGCATATATGCCATGTGCCCCAGGAATTCATGTCTAGGAATATATGATATATGTGATATATGAGATGTATGTGAACATTTACACAATGGTGAATGTACACATATACTCATGGCTGCCTGCTTTTTCTGCAAAAGACCAGAGGTGATCTTGATGTCCATTAATAGAATCTACATTCATGCAATAGGGTACTCATTTATTTTTATTTTATTTTATTTTATTTTTTTTGAGACAGAGTTTCACTTTATTGCCCAGGCTAGAGTGAGTGCCGTGGCGTCAGCCTAGCTCACAGCAACCTCAAACTCCTGGGCTCAAGCAATCCTGCTGCCTCAGCCTCCCAAGTAGCTGGGACTACAGGCATGTGCCACCATGCCCGGCGAATTTTTTCTATATATATTTTAGTTGGCCAATTAATTTCTTTCTATTTATAGTAGAGATGGGGTCTCGTTCTTGCTCAGGCTGGTCTCGAACTCCTGAGCTCAAAGGATCCGCCCACCTCAGCCTCCCAGAGAGCTAGGATTACAGGCTTGAGCCACCGCGCCCGGCCGGGTACTCATTTTTAATTTTGGT